>JAJHZJ010000888.1:0-247500 GCA_023548195.1 Bettongia penicillata ogilbyi | reverse complement strand
GATAATCGTTAGCATTTATATAGCACTTCGGGTTTTGCAAAGTACTTCATAAATATTATATCATTTTGTACCAATAACAACCCTATGAAGTAGAAGCAATTATTCTCTGAGGAGATAGAGAGATAAGGGAAGGGTGAAACCATGGAGGAAAGAGTGGAGGAAGAAGAGAAACTGCAGAAATTGAACAATGAATTTATTTTTTTCTTTCCATTTATTCCTCTCTTTATTCTTCTGAGCCCCTTTTTTGCTCTTTTTCAGTCTAGACCAGGGATGAGGAACCTGCAGACTTGAGGTCATATGTGACCTTTATGTCCTCAAGTGCAGCCCTTTGACTGAATCCAAACTGCACAGAACAAAATCCTTTAACAAAAGGGTTTGTTCTGTAAAACTTGGACTCGGTCAAAGGCTGCAACTGAGGACCTAGAAGGTCACATGTGCCCTCAAGGCTGCAGGTTCCTCATCCCTGGCTAGTCTTTTGATTTTCTTTTTCACCTTATTCAGTCACGGTTTGACCATTCAGTGAGACCCATTAATTCCCACAAAGGCAATGATGCTTGGAGTTAAAAGGATTATCAAGACAGATTAATCTCATAGTTATTTGCCTTATCAAGGTTTATTCTTAATTTATTAGTGAATACAGAGGTTAAGGAACACTGATAATTTAAAACTAATTTTGCCAAGAAGCTACATACCTGTTCCAATGAGTGGGAGGGCAACAGATTTACTCTTCATCTTTTCACACTCTTGTAGGACACTGAAAACTGTTTTTTTAACATTCTTGTGACCAATTACATGAATTATTTTTTGGCACTTCAGATTTCCCCCTTGTGTAACTATAAAATTGCCATGAGGCAATTCAGCTGGAGAAAGGGAAGAAGAAAAGTAAAGGATATAAAACATGAACTATTTAAACCCATTGGTTATTAAGAATACAAAATATTATATTTAGGCAAAAGAAAACAGTACATGAAAAAAATGAAATCTGAATGACATAATCCTTATTGATTTTTCTGTCTAGACTTTTATAGACCCCCAAAGATGAAAAGGACTTTATAAATCATGTAAGCACAACTGTTTCCCATGCATGAACTTCTAAAACATTATTGACAAGTAATTATCCACTTTCTATGTAAACACCTCAAGTCCATTCCATTTGAGTCAATTATAATACAAAGACCTTCTTCAAGTCAGGCTTAAAACTGCCTCATTGCAATTTAAGTTTTACCCTCTAGAGCTTCATAAAACAGGCATATTCCCCTTTTCATGTGCCAAGCCTTCAGAAAGTCTTTGAAGACAGTGAACTTTATTCCATCTTCTACCACTGTTATGTTATCTCTTTTTGAGGTTAATGAAAGTCTGTTGCGTTCCCCTACCTGGGGAAGGTTTTGGCAGACTTAAAAGCAGCTCCCTTAAAGCCCTAAAAGATCATTCTTTAAATAAAATTATTTTTCATTGTTCTTTTCTTTTTAAATTGAATTCCAAACTTCTCCCACCCCTCCCTCACTAATGGAGAAAGCAAGCAAATGATATCAATTAAACATATAAAATTATGTAAAACATTTCCATATTAGCCATATCACAAAAAGGAAAAATAATAAAATGAGAATATTACATTTCAATTTGCTCTCAGAGTTCATCACTTCTCTCTCTGGACATGGATAACATTCTTTCATCATGAGGCCTTTGAATTGCATTGGATCATTAAATTGATCAGAGTAGTCAAATCTTTCATCTTTGAACATCATTACATCATTGCAGTTACTATGTACAATGATGGTTCTCACTTCACTTTGCTTCAGTTCATATGGGTTTTGCCATGTTTTTTTTTTCCTGAAACTCCCCAATTTGTCATTTCTTATAGAACAATATTACTTCATCTCAATCATATGCTACAACCTATTCAGCCATTTCCCAGTTGATGAGCATCTCAGTTTCCAATTCTTTGCCACCACAAAAAGGTTGCTATAAACATTTTTGCACATATAAGATCTTTTCCTTTTTCTTTCATTTGGAATACCGACCTAGTACAGGTATTGCTAAGTCAAAGAGTATACACAGTTTTATAGCCCTTTGGGCAAAGCTCCAAAATGTTCTTCAGAATGTTTGCACTAGTACACAACTCCCCCAACAGTTTACTAGTGTACCAATTTTTCCTCATTCTCTTTGTCATTTGTCATTTTTGATAGGTATGAGGTGACACCTCAGAATTGTTTCAATTTGCATTTTTCTAATCAATAGTTACTTAGAGGATTTATTTCATGATTATAGATAGCTTTGATTTCTTCCTCTAAAAACTGCCTGTTCATATCCTTTTACTATGTATCAATTGTAAATGATTTTATAAATTTGACTCAGTTCCCTACATATTTGAGAAATGAGGACTTCATCAGAATAACTTGCAGTCATTTTTTTCTATTACTTCATTGTTTATGTTACCTTTTAGCAAAATGGATTTTCCTTGAATATTCTTTTTAATTAGGTTTTGTTTTTTGCTTTTGCTTTCTCTGAAATCATGGTTACTACCTCTGCATTTTTTTTTTTACTTCAGCTAAAGCATAAAAGATTCTGCTTCATCCCTTTATTTTAACTGTGCATTTCTGTTTCAAATGTGTTTCTTAGAAGCAACATACTGTTTTATTCTTATTTTTAATCCATTCAACTAACAATTTCCCTTTTATGAGTGGGCTTATCCCATTCACATTCATAATTATGATCACTATATATTTCCTTCTATTTTCCTTCTCTTTATTCTTTTCTCCCTATTTTTATCCTATTCCTCCTCAAAAACCTATTTGGTTTATGACCACTGCCTCCCTTAATCTGCCCTCCTTTTTCTCATTGCCCTCTCTCATATCTCATATTTCCTTTCATCCCACACTTTACTGATGAGTAAGATACATTTTTATATACAACTGTATGTATGCATTTATGTGCATGCATGCACACATGTCTCTGTGTGTATTCTCTTTGAAACAGCTCTGATGAGCATGTGGTCCAAGCATTGCCTGCCAACCTCTCTATTTTCCCTTCCATCATAAAAACTCTTCCTTGCATGCCTCTTTTATATGAGAAATACTTCCCCATTCTACCTTTCCCTTTCTCCTTCTTCCAGTGCCTTCCTCTTCCTCATCTCTTCATTTTTTTGGGGAGAGGGAAAGAGCACCCCAACATCACCTCACATTTATGCCCTCTGTCAATGTAGATTCCTTTTAATTGCCCTAATAATGACAAAGTTCTTAGAAGTTAGATGTCATCTTCCTATGTAGGAATATAAACAGTTTAAATTTATTGAGATCTTTATAATTACTTTTTTACCCTTTTATGCTTCTCTTGAATATGGTATTGGAAAGTAAAATTTTCTTTTCAGTTCTTGTCTTTTCATCAGAAATGCTTGCATTCTTAGAATAACTTTAATTGGGAGGTGGAGCAAAGATGACTGAGTAAAGGCAGGGAATCAACTGAAATCTCCCCCCAAATCTTCCAGTAACCTTAAAAATTACTCTAAGCAAATTCTAGAGTGGCAAAACCCACAAAAAACACTGAGTGAAACAAATTCCCAACCCAAGACAACTTGGAAGGTTGGCAGGAAAGGTCTGTTGCACCAGGGTGATAAAGAGGCATAGTCCAGCACAGTAAGTACCAATGCAGACCAGACCAGGTCCCTGCAAAACTGGAGCAGGCTGTGAGGTGACTAAATCACTGTCAGCCATGGTGGTTTCCAGATCTCTCAGCTCACAGAAGCCAAAGAAAACTTAGAAGGTCAGTAAGCAATGTCTGTTGCACCTGGGTGAGAGTGGAATGTGATTCAGCACAAGCTGTGCCAATATAGCCCTGGCCATAGCAAATCAGGAACAGGCCTTGGGAGTGACTGAATCAGCAGCAGTAGGGGCAGAAGCTGTTTCTGCAGCTCTCACAGCCCACAGATGAGAGGGGGCTCAAACAACTCGTCAGAGGATTGCAAGGATCTTTCTGCTAGCACTGAAGTCAGATTCTGTTGCTTTGCCTGTACTTGGATCTGGTTCCCAGTCCTGGGTGGCAGTCCCAGGGCAAGGAGGAATAGTAGCACATGAGAACTTGTGGCCACAGTGGAGAGGAGACTCTCCTCACAGTTCCAGGGTAGAAAAGAGTTTTTGTGGTTGCTCACAAACCAGAGCATAGGCCAGGAGAGTAGTAAACACATTCCTTAGATAATGCCACTTTGGAAGAGCTGAAAACTTACAGGTCTCTAGAATTATCCCTGAAAATGGCTACACAAAAACCCTGAAGCCTAGGACAGTGTACTCTCTATCTTGAAAGCAGAGTCCTACTTTAACAAAGACTTAAAAGTCAAATAATAGGCTGGGAATATGAGCAAAGAGTGGGGAAAAAATTTCTGACTATAGAAAGTTACTATAGTAACAAGGAATGTCAAAACACACACCGAGAAGAAGACAATAAAGTCAAAGTTCCTATATCCAAAGCCTCCAAGAAAAATTTGAATTGGTTCCAGGGCATGGTAGAGCTCAAAAAGGGTTTTGAAAATCAAGTAAGAGAGATAGAAGAAAATTTGGAAGAAAAATGAGAACAAGTCAACAGTTTGGCAAAGGATATACAAAAAAATACTCAAGAAAATAACATCTTAAAAATGCTATGTGAAATGGTAGGTAAAAGAGGTCCAAAAAACCAATGAAGAGAAAAATGACTTAAAAAGTAGAATTAGTCAAATGGAAAAGGAGGTCCAAAGGCTTACTTAAAGAAAATAGTTCCTTAAAAATTATAGTGGAACAAGTGGAAGCTAATAACTATGAGAAATAAAGAAACAGTAAAATGAAATCAAAAGAAAGAAAAATTGGACAGCAATGTGAAATATTTCATTGGAAAAAAACTGGCTTGAGAAATAGATTAAGGAGAGATAATTTTAAAATTATGGAACTACCTGAAAGCCAAGATCACAAAAAGAACCTAGATATCACATTCAAGAAGTTAGCAAGGAAGACTGCCCTGATATTCTAGAATCAGAGAGTAAAATAGAAATGGAAAGACTCCACCGATCACCTTCTGAAAGAGATCCCAGGAATACTGTAACCAAATTTCAGAGGAGTCAGGTCAAGGAGAAAATATTGGAAGCAGCCAGAAAAAAACAAAGTATTGTGTAAGTACAATCAGGATAGCACAAAAATTTAGTAGCTTCTACATTAAAGCATCAGAGGGCTTAGAATATGATATTCCACAGCCAAAGGAGCTAGGGTTACAACCAAGAATCATCTACCCAGCAAAACTGAGTATAATCCTTATATATATACAGGTGGAGGGCACAGGTGTGAGTTGAATATAAAAGGATGACATCTAAAAAATAAAATTAAAAGTTGATAGAGGAATGTACTGGGAGAAAGAGAAGAGGGCAGGTAGAACGGGATAAATTATTTCATAAAAAAGGCAAGATAAAGCTTTTACAGTGGAAGGGAAGAGGAGGGAGGCGAGGGGGAGTGAGTGAACCTTACTGTTCTCAAAAATCTTCTCAAAGAGGTAGTAATATACACATGCAATTGGGTCCAGAAATCTATCTTACCCTACAGGAAAGTAGGAGGGGAAGGGGATAAGAGGAGTGTAATAAAACAGAGGGCAGGTTGGGGGAGGGGATAGACAGAGACAAAATACTTTTGTCAAAGGACAGGGTGAAAAGAGAGAGAGTAGAATAAATGGCAAGGGGTAGGATGGAAATAAATACAGTTAGCAATAGCAGCTGTGAACAAAATTTTGAAGTAAGTTTCTCTGATACAAGACTAATTTCTCAAATATATAGAGTCAAATTTATATAAATAAGAACTATTCCCTAATTGATAAAAGATCAAAAGATATGACCAGTTTTTAGGCAAAGTAATGAATCTATCTACAAACTTATGAAAAATATTCTAACTTATTGATTGGAGAAATGCAAATTAAAACAATTCTGAGGTTCTACCTCACACTTACTAGATTGATTAATAGTACAGAAAAGGTGAATGACAAATGTTAGAGGGGATGTGGGAAAAATGAAACATTAATGCACTGTTGGTGGAATTGTGAATTGATTCAACCATTCTATAGAGCAATTTGGAACTATACTCAAAGGACTATAAAAACACACATACCCTTTGATTTAGCAATACCACTACTAGGTCTGTATCCCACAAAGAATAAAAAGAAAAAAGAAAGAAGATGTATACGTACAAAAATATAGCAGCTCATTTATGATGGTAAAAAATTAGAAATTGAAGGGGCACCCATCAATTTGGAAATGGTTGAACAAATTATGGAATGTGATTATGATGAAATACTGTTGTACTACAGGAAATGATGGACAGGATGCTCTCAGAAAAACCTGGAAAGACTTGCATGAGCTGATGTAAAGCTAAAGGTACTTTGTACAGAGTAACAGTATTATTGTAAGATAATCAGCTGTGAAAGACTTAGCTATTCTCAGCATTGCAACAATCCAAGACAACTCTGAAGAACTTATGATGAAAAATGCTTTCCATCCACAAAGAGCTGATGGTATGTGAATACAGACTGAGGCATACTTTTTTCAAACTTTATTTTTTTTTTTGAGTTTTTTGTCTGTGTTTTCTTTCACTAATATTTCACTGATTTGATTAACATGACTATTATGGATATGTTTTGCATATTCTGTATAATTAATATGTATAACCTATATCAAACTGTTTACCTTTCACTAATTTCTCTAATATGGCAATTATAGAAATGTTTTGTATGATTAACATGTGTAACCTATATACATTTGACTTCTCAATGAGAGGGGGTCGAGGAGGGAAGAAGGGAAAGAATTTAGAACTCAAAGTTTTAAAAATGAATGTTAAAAATTATTTTTACATGTAACTGGGGAAATTTTTTTAATAAATAAATACTAGAAAAAAGGAATGCTTGAAAGTCCTATATTCCTTTAAATATCCTCCTCCTTCCCCAAGAAGGATTATACTCAGTTTTTCTTGGGTGATTCTTGGTTATAATCTTAGCTCCTTTTCCTTCAGGAACATCAGATTCCAAGCCCTCTACTCCTTTAGAGTGGTAGCTGTTAAATCTTGTGTGAGCCTGACTGTGGCTCCATGATTTTTGAATTGTTCCTTTTTGGATATTTACAATATTTTCTCAATTACATGGGAGCTCTGGAATTTGGCTAATATTCCTGGGAGTTTTGATTATGTGATTTCTTTCAGGAGAGTGATGGATTCTTTCAATTTCTGTTTTACCACCTTGATCTAAGATATCTCAGCAGTTTTCCTTCATAATTTCTTGAAATATGAGGTCTAGGATCTTTTTTTGATCATTGCTTTCAGGTAGTTCAATAATTCTTAAATTATCTCTCCTTAATCTATTTTCCAGGTCACTTGTTTTTCTAATGAGATATTCCACATCTTTCTCTACTTTTTTCATTCTTTTGACTTCATAGTTTCTCAATGCCTTATGGAGTCATTAGCTTTCACTTACCCAATTCCAATTTTTAAGGAATTATTTTCTTCAGTTAGCTTTTGTATATTTTTCCCACTTAGTCAATTCTTCTTTTCACCATTGAATTTTTGTGCCTCTTTTACCATTAGGCCAATTCTGTTTTTTAAAGTGTTATTTTCTTCAGCATTTTTTTTGGTGCTTCTTTTATCAAGCTGTTCTTTTCATAATTTTCTTGCATCACTCTCACTTCTTTTCTCATTTTTCCATCTATTTTATCCATTTTATCTCTTTCTTGAACTTTTCTAGGAGTTCTTGTGGGACTTGGGTCCAATTAACATTTTTCTTTGAGGTTCTGTTTGAAGATGATTTTATGTTGACTTCTACTTCTGAGTTTTCTATCTTGGTCTTTCCTGCCACCAGAGTAGCTTTTTATGGTCAAGTTCTTTTTATTGTTTTCTCATTTTCAAACCTATTTCTTGAATTTGAATTTTATGCTAAAGTTGGGCTCCACTCATGTGGAGGTGGGGAGGCACTGTCCTAAGCTTCAGGATTTTTTGGTACTGCTGTTTTCAGAACTAGTTCTGGGGCTTATATGATCTGGGGAGAGCTATGGTCTTTGTTCTCCTGGCCTGTTCTTTGGTCTTTACCCAGGAAGAGTCCCTGCTCCCCTGCAGCTACAAGTGCTAGTGTTGCTCTTAGTCCTGAAATTCTAACCAGGTCCTCTGCTCCTTTGTGACTGAGAAGTACTCCTCTCTACCTTGGAATTCTAACCCAGAACTGCTTATGGGCAACAGAGTTGCCAATCAGTGCTGGGCCCTCTTCCTAGTTCCAGCAAAGGGTTCCCTGTATTTTCCTTCTGATCATTTTTCCAATCCATCTTTACCATCTCTGTGCTGAGAGTTCCTGAAGGTGCTACTACTGCTGCTGCCATGATAGCAGCCACCTCCAAGGCCCATTACTAGTACTCTTGCTACATTCTGGGCCAGCTCCTACCCTATTGTCACAGACCTCTCCTACTGACCTCCTAAGTTATCTTAGTTCGGAAAAATATCTCCCTCTCACCTCTTATTGGTTCTGCTGTTCAAATTTTTATTTGAGGCTCTAAAGTAGTTTGGAGGAAAATGTTGGGAAAGTTCAACTAGGTTGCTGCCTTTACTCCACTATCTTTGCTCCATACTCTCCTAGTCATCTTTTTAAATTTTTAAGCAAATTTTATTAATCTTCTATATTTTTTACATCATAAAATGATTCTTCCCTTTCTCCTTCTCAGAAAGCTATTTTCTATAACAAATAACATTTTAACAATAAAAAAGAAAGAAAAAACAAGCCAAATTTATTACATAAGAAGCCTGAAAATATGTGAAATGAACCACACTTGTGTGCCTCCTACTTCTGCAAAACACTAAAGTAGGAGTGGCTTCTTATATATCTTCTTTTGAGTCATACTTTGTCTTTGTAATTTTGCAACCCTTGATTTTGCTGTGTGTGTGTGTGTGTGTGTGTGTGTGTACTTGTTCTTTCCCCCTTACATGGTTGCAGTTATTTCACACATTGTTATCTTGGTTCTTCTCACTTTACTCTTCATCAGTTTCATATTTCTCTGTATTCATCATCCTTGTCATTTCTTATAGTAGTGACTCTATTACACTTGTGTGCTGCACTTTGTTTATCCATTCCCTAATCAATGAGCATTGACTTTATTTCCAGTTCTTTGCTATCACAAAAAGTACAGTTAAAATAATTTGGTGTATATTTGGGACTTTCTTCTTATCAATTGCCTCCTTGGGGTAAAAGCATAGTAGTTGAATCTTTGGGTCAAAGAATATTTGCTTTTTAGTAAACAAATTTAATCCTTTTAAAAAATAATAGATACTTCCCAACAAATTTTAAAATTTCCTTGCAAGGAACACTTCAGGAAAAATGCTTTATAGCTGTTTTAAAAAAGGAGGGGGATGACCTTAATTTTGATACTAATAGTGCCATAACTATTGGTATGCTAATTTACCAGTTTTATTGACTCTCCAAATTCACTTTATTTCCATGGTTACATAACAAAGATTGGTTCCAGTAACCTGCATTGGGAATTATTGAGCATGTATGAATCAGGCCTAAAAGGTTCACACTCTAAAAGGATGAAAAGTCTCCTTAATTGTTTCCAAGTCAAAGGAACTGATGACTCAATGGACCTTGGATTGTCCATGCCACATGTATGAATTCATTGAAGGATCTATGCTTCACTCGTATTGTGCTGACCTTGCCTTCATTCATTGTATGGTATGTGTATTTAACTAAGTGAGCCTTCACTTGGGGCCCTAGTCCCCTTTGACCCTTTTGTATTTGTTTTTGCCTGATCTAATGGGAACATACATTCAAGGTGGATGTATCCAGGAGGTGATATTGTGAATTTGAAAGATGGATAGGTAGTGAGGTCCAATGAAAAAAAACAAGCTAAATGGTAGCAGAGAAGGATTCTTGGCTATAGTAGTTTCTCACTTGGAAAAAGAAGTCAGCTTCTATATATTTGATCAAACAGCACCAAGCAGAGGTTAACTGTAAAACTGCTAGTTAACCTGTTCTATGTTCTGATGAGAATTAAGGATCAGCATCCCAGAAGATTGTAACCACGATTACATTTTAAGTTCTTGAATCCTACTAATTTTAGCTGAATGTGTACTTGTGAGTCTTTCTGTTTGTAGGATTTCTTTTTTCGTCTAGAATTAAATTGTGTATCAGATAATCTATTCAACATTTTATAGAGTACCTTTTTTTTACTTCCTCCCATTAGGCGTCCCTTACAATTGTGAGCTATGATCTAATTTATTATAATCAAAACCATCCCTTGTGGTAACCAGGATGGAAGACTTAATGAGCCAATAAATATGACAAAAGAGAGCACCTTTGGCACAGGCAGGCTCCCTAGGACAAAAATGGATGAAACAAGCCTGCCAGACACCAAAGTTGAGAGGGAGTAAGGATGAATTCCCCCATTGGGCTCAGTCAAATAGTTTTTCAAGGCTAGAGTTGTAGTTGTTGTATATATTGTAATTCCTTGTAGCCACAGGAATAATATATATATATATATATATATATATATATATATATACATACATATATATATTTATATATATAATCATACCACTTTGGAAGAACTGAAAACTTACAGGTCCCTAGAATTATTTCTGGAAATAGCTGCACCAAAATCCTAAAGCTTAAACCACTAGCCCCTCCACTCTAGAAGCAGAGCATTAGCATAGAATTAAAAGTGAATAAATAGGCTGTATTTTAAAAATCAAGTAAGAGAGGTGGAGGAAAAATTGGGAAATTTGGGAATTGGGAATTATATATAGTATATATTATAATTAATTAGTATATATATATATATATTATCTCTCTTAATTAACAGTCCCAGTGTCAACCCCCAGGTGAATTTTTTCATTGTGAAAGTTTTAGAAATTGTGGTAAATTGGAAAAAAACAAATATAGGAGCCAATAAAAGTGTCTCAAACCATATAATGTGTGGTTACTTTCTCACATAGTTATGTATATATTAAACCTTAAATTTATAGTGAAATTATCACAGTGATACTTTCATATGGAACACTGACTCCTAAAAGACTTCTTGTTTGCTCTGATCATCTCCCACATCCTCCTGTCATACACCTAACCTTTTTACTTTGACGAGATTAAGGCTAAAATATAAACATCGATGCCATACCTAATCGTGCACATTCTGATTCCACAGTTGGTCCAGCAGCTTCTAAAATGGCTTTAGAAACCCCTAGAGAAGAAAATCACAGTAAGAATGAGCATAAATTACAGAATCATAAATATTGAGGATACAAGAAACCTTAAAGATCCTGTATTGTACCCATCTATCCCCACTTAATTTTACAGACAAGGAAATTGAGGCCCAGAGAGGAAAAACAGTACTTGCAAAGCACATACCTAGTAAGTGGCATATCTGGAAGTTAAGTTCTGATCTTCTCATTCCATGTTTTACTGAATCAAAATTCAGCTAATTTACTTTAATTATAAAAAGTGTTTTAAGCCATTGATATAGCTTATGTAACAATAACAATTCACATAATACCTCCTTTGTAGATAAATGTTTCACTTGTGGAGTTTACAATAACGTCTTCTTCTTCCTTGGTAATATCTCCAGAGGCAACCATAAAAGAAATGGAACCAATTGTCGTTTCATAAACTCCAGGTGCAATATTAGAAATAGTCCCAAAGAAATCTAAAGAGAAAAGAAGGAAAACAATACACCAAGATGGATCCTGTGACTGGTATTATAAGACTTTGCTGTATGTTTCTCTCTTATTCTTTCCTTTATCCCTTCAAGAAATTTCTTGACTTTAATTTTCAATATCCAACAGATGATCTTTTGGTTGAAAAGATTTAGGAAATTGGATAGGTATTCCCTCCTCCCCTCAATCTCTCTTTGTTTCTCCCCCCACCACCAAACCTATAATTATACATGTCAGCAACTTTTAACACAGAGATCCTATTTACTGATGTAGCCTGGCAAATCACAAATTAATTATAGTATTAGAGAATTCTTAGAGCATTGAGAGATTAAATGATTGATCATGGTCAGAGTTAGTGTGTGTCAGAGGTAGAATTTAAATACAAGTCTTCCTGATTCTAAAACTGGCACTCCATCCACTGTGAAATTCCATTTCACATTATGTATCAGCACAATGAAATTTGATGAGACAGAAATATTTGGGTGGTTAAGTTTAAGTTCATCTATATAGAAATCATATGTCCCCAAGTGAGAAAATAGTAATCTCAGCCTTTATGGGGGTTGATAAAAGAGCTTAGGCAATCTAATAGATGAGGCAAGTTGATCTTGTATCTGATTGACTCATGCTAAATAAATGTGACTAGTGTCTAAAAGTCTAAGAATATTGTAGTTACAGAGATTTCAGGAAGATGGTGGCATGCTAAAACAAAAAGGAGCGCAGGTCCCCTGAAAACTTTTCAATGAGTCTTAGAAACCTATCAATCTGAGGCACAGCCAAGAAAAGGCAGAGACTCCCCTGAGCTCTCCTTCAAAACTCTACATAAAACTTGAAATAATGCCTCAAAACAAATTCTGGGGTGGTAAAACTTAAAAAAGAATGGGATGAAAACATTTTCCAGCCCAAGACAACTTAGAAGGTCATCAGGAAAGGTCTGCTGCAGTAGGGTAAGAGTGGAGAATCTGAGTCATAGTCCTGGGTCTCAGTCCCAGGGAAAGGAGGAGTGGTAGTATGCCAGAGCTTGTGGCCACAGGGGAGCTGGGACTCTGGTCACAGTTCAAGGGTGGAAAATAATGCTTGTGGTTGCTCATAGATTAGAGTACAGGCCAGGAGAATAGTAAACGTACCTCTCCCTAGATCATGCCACTTTGGAAGAACTGAAAACTTACAAGTCCCTAGAATTATTTCTGGAAATAACTGCACCAAAACCCTAAAGCTTGAACCACTAGCCCTTCCACTCTAGAAGCAGAGTTCCACTTTAATATAGAATTAAAAGTGAATAAATAGGCTGTATTTTAAAAATTAAGTAAGAGAGGTGGAGGATAAATTGGGAAAAGAAATGAGTGAAGCAAGAAAATCATGAAAAAAATGAGTTAGTAGCTTGGGAAAGGAAGCATAAAAAATACTGAAGGAAGTAACATTAAAAATAGAATAGACAAAATAGTAAAAGTAGCACAAAAAACCAATGAAGAGAAAACTGCCTTAAAAAGCAGAATTGGCCAAATGGAAAAAAATACATACAACAATTCACTGATGAAAATAATTGCTTAGAAAGTAGATGAGCAAATAGGAAAGGAAGTACAAAAGCTCACTGGAGAAAATTATTTCTTAAAAGTTAGAATTGTGCAAGTAGAAGCTAATGAATTTAGGAGGTATCAAGAAACAATAAAACAAAATCAAAAGAATAAAAAATAGAAGAAATTTTGAAATATCTTATTAGAAAAAACAGCTGACCTGGAAAACATATCTAGGAAAGATATTTTGAGAATTGTTGGACTACCTGAAAGCCATGCTAAAAAAAGAGCCTAGACATCATCTTTCAAGAAATTATCAAGGAAAACTCGCCTGATATTCTAGAACCAGAAGGCAAAAAAGACATTGAAAGAATCCATCAATCACCTTCTGAAAGAGATCCTAAAATTAAAACTCCCAGGAATATTATAATCAAATTTCAAAGCTCCCAGGGCAAGGAAAGTATATTGCAAGCAGCCAGAAAGAAACTATTCAAATATCATGGAGTCACAGTCAGGATAATATAAGATTCAGCAATTTCTACGTGAAAAGATTGAAGAACTTGCAATTTAATATTATAGTGGGCAAAAGAACTAGGATTACAACCAAGAATCACCTGCCTAACAACATTGAATATAATCCTTTGGGGGAAAAAATACGAACTCAATGAAATAGAGGACTTGCAAGCATTCCTGATGAAAAAGACCAGAGTTGAATAGAAAAATTGACTTTTAAATACAAGACTCAACAGAAGCATATAAAGGTAAACAAGACAGAGAAATCATAAGGAATTCAATAAGGCCAAACTGTTTATATTCCTCCATGGAAAAACGATGCTTGTAAGTCCTAAAATCCCTCTTATTATTAGGGCAATTAGAAAGAATATACATAGCAGAAATGTTATAAGTTAAATATTGTGGGGATTAATATTTTTCAACCTATAATAAAAGTGACTGAGGCAGAACTCTGAGCCAACGTCACTTTATTTAAGGGTCCATGGTCCTCTCTAATGATCATTCTATAGAGCAATTTGAAACTATGGCCAAAGGGCATGTATAACCTGTGGCCAAGCAATACCACTACTAGGTTTGTATCACAAAGAGATTTTTTTTTTAAAAGGGGAAGGACTTATATGTATAAAAACATTTATAGCAGCCTTTTATGTGGTGGCAAAGTATTGGAAATTAAGGGAATAGTCATCAATTGGAGAATGGCTGAACAAGTTGTGATATACGATTATGATGGAATACTATGAGAAATGACAGGCAGGATGCTTTCAGAAAAACCTGGAAAGGCTTACATGAATTGATGCAAAGTGAAATGAGCAAGGCCAGGAGAACACTGTACAGAGAAACAACAACATGTTGTTATGATGACCTACTGTGAATGACTTAGCTATCTCAGCAATACAATAATCCAGCCCTTCTGAAGGACTTGAAATGAAAATGCTCTCTATCTCCAGAGCAAGAACTGATGGGGTTTGAGTGCAGATTGAAACATATTTTCCTTCTTTCTTTTTTTATCTGTGTTTTCTTTCACAACATGACTAACATGGAAATATAGTTTGCATGATTATACATGTATACTATATAAAATTTTCTGCCTGTTTAATTGGCAGAGGAATAGAGGAAGGGGTGAAATTTGGAGCTTAAAAAATTTTAAGTGAATGTTAAAAATTGTTTTTACATAATGCTGGGAAAAATAAAATATTAAATAAAAAGAAACCAATAAATCTGGAAAGAAATAAGAATCATCTCTAGACTCCCCCATCCAACTGAGGGATCTACCACTGGAATCTTGTGGAAACTCTGGAATAGAAAAGCCAGTGTAGGTAGAAGATAGAGTGCAGACAGACCTTGTAGATTCCCAGGGGCTCCATCATGATATTCCTAACCTGATATCAAAAATATTAGGAAAAGACCCTGGCATCTGTAGACAGAGCTCCAGCAGGATAAAGTCCCAGAGCTCTGTGGCAAGAAGGAGTTGCCTGACTGAGCCCAGACTTGGAGTCCTTTGAAACAGGGCTTTCTCTGGGCCACTATACTCAGAACTAGGCAGTTCTGAGAACCCTACTCCTGACATTAAATTGTGGAGCTTAATCCCAGTGCATTACCTCAACATCATGAGGTAGATGATAGAGATATTCAAAACAAGGAAAACTGAATAACAAGAAAATACCTTGGCTAGCCCAAGAATAATAGCAACTCCTTGTAATGGCAATTTAAATGGGAAGATCTTTCTCATTCATTAATAGGTCCATGTGACCTGCTTAAATCATATGAAAGTCTAAGTCACATGTGGTAGGAGGAACTTACTGAATGGGTGGAACAGAAGGGTGGAGCAGAACTGAGGGCAAATAGTGAGAGCAGTTAGGGAAGAGGGAGGAGAGGATACAGACAAGCAGGCACAGCTAGGCTAATGAGTGTTTGTTTGTGGGAAGTTCCCAGCAGCATATGCATGTATGCTATATATATATATATATATATATATATATATATATATATATATATATATATATATATATATATATATACACACACACACACACACACACACACATATATATGTGTGTGTACACACTATATACTACATATTATATACTATATACAAGAAGATAATTACATATATACATACTTAAATATACATATATACATGTGTGTATATATGTATATATATATATGTAAATATAAAACAAAATATTGAAAAACAGAAGTAAATATAGGAAATATATATCAGTGATAGGGAAAGGAAAACAGATCAAAGACAGAGCCACCACACTTCCTGAAAATCATGATTTAAAAATCTGGGTGTGATATTTCAAGAAATTATAAAGAAAAACTGCCCATAACTCTTAGGATCAGAAAGAAAATAGAACTCATCATTCACCTCCATCAAGAACCCCCAAAATAAAAGCTCTCAGAGATGTCATCATGAAAATCCAGAGCTTTCAGATCAAAGAAATACAGGAAGGAATATTGTATGTGCTTTGCAACATCTTCTCATTGATGCTTTATTCTTCATTTGGATCATCATTACTTTGCTTAAGATTTTAACTATTACTAAATGGTTAGTAAGTAACAGTAAATTTTTCAACACAACAATTTTACTAGACCTTGTCTATCAATAGTCTTGGCAGCTCTGCAACTGGTAGGATTTTCATTTCCATTTCCACTATCCCATCTAGTGAATTCATCTGAAAATGCCTAGAAATAAAAACATAACTACTTAGTACAACAATTCTTGCTAGAAATATAAATCAAATTCTTTACCAAATATACTCAGCAAGTAAATACAAATTTATTGAGATGATTATTCATTACAAATATGTTCCTATTAACAACTCTGACCTTAAATCTTGGATAAGAAAAATAAAGGAAGCTAATTCTTTAGGTAGCAGAGCCAGGACTAGAATTCGAAAGACACTGTATTGTCAGAGTATATATGGCTACTTCCCTAAGGGTGCATTTTACTACTCCTCATTTGACCATGGGCACACTTCTCTGAGCCTTAGTTATCTCATCTACAAAAATAAAGGAATAAGACTAGGTGACTTCTTAGGTCCCTTCCAGTTCTATGTATGTTCTTTTGTGATTTTAAAGAAGTTATTTTAGGATTGTAAAGGAAGACTATTTGGGAGGCATTGTTTTCCAAGTTGACTGACATGTCCTTACTTACGCAGTCATCCTCAAAGATTTTGCCATAAAAGGATTTCTTTAGTTAAACAAAGGTTTAATGGAAATTTTATGACAAAACCTATTTAAATAATTATTGAATGCTTAACATGAATGATCCTCAACTTTAAAAGGCAATGAGAGATGAGAATACAAATAGAAAAACTAGAGTTTTTGCCTTCAAGAAGTTTTCAATCTAATGGAGGAGATTACACAAATTAGGGAGTGGCAGATGGGTAGAAAGTTTTGGTCTGAAAAATCATAAAGATAGTGAGTAACCACAGATGGTCTATTAATATGTACTTTCTAGAGGCAATGATAGTGATGTTTTGATTTTAGTTCTCAGAGAAAGAGATGCAAAGGAGGGGAGAAGGTAAGTATACCCATAAATTGTCAAATGGCATCATGGAAAAAAAATGAATGAATGAGGCAAAGTTAAGTACAAAAGGTCTTAGGGAATGTGTGGTTTAGATCTTCCCAGGCATGGCCCCTAGATTGTGGAACAAAGGCAACAGAAGGACTGGTAACTGTACAGATCACACTTTATCCAGCCCTTCTCCTAGTGTAATTCCTGATCCTAATCTTCCTTCAATCTTTCATGGAAGATCTACCCTCACCCATGGGAGGTCTTCCTGAATGCATACTTCCAAGTACAACATTCCACTTACTTATTAAGAAGGTATATTCCTGAATGAGAAGAGTTGATTAGGAGGGTTTAGTCAACTTGGCAGGGTTAGATTTCCTGGGATGTGAATCTATATCCCTATTAATTACACCCTCTAATTGGAGAGTGTCATTGTTTGGGACTTTGATTATGTGAGAGGATTTTGACTGCATTTCCCTACAAAAGATGTGAACATACTGGGAGCTGAGATCAGAGATCTCAATCCAGAATTTTGGTCCCTAGAAGTAGCCAGTGGTGGCCTAGAATCAAGAAGACCTGAGTTCGAGTATGACCTCAGACCCTTACTTTTTAAAAATTATTTTTACTCATTTTAAATTTAAATACAAAAAGACCAAAGAAGAACATTTTCATGAACACAGCACAATATAAATGATTCAATATAAAACTATGAATTTCTATTTCATAGTTTATTTTTTTAAAAACTATGTAATAAATACTACACATTGTTTTTAAAGTTACCTTGATTTTCTGTGCTTTCTTCTAGTTTTCCTTTGTTCTCTATTGTGTACTTTTTTTCTTCTCTTACCACCCTATCCTAGATAAGGCTACCATTAAACAAAAATATGTATGCACATGTGTGTATATATATATATATATATATATATATATACACAAAACCATAGTATTCATACTTCCATGTCCATATCCAGAAAAAGAACTGACACATGGAAAGTATGAATACTATGGTTTTACATATGTATATATGTACATATATATGTATATACACACACATATACATACATATTTTTGCTTAACAGTAGCCTTATCTAGGATTGAGTGGGGAGAGGAGAAAAAAAGTACACAATAGAGAACAAAAGAAAACTAGAAGAAAGCACAGAAAACCAGGATAGTTATTTATAATACTCAAAATTACTAAGTCATTCCAAGGTGTTCTTAGAACAGTATTGCTGTTATTATATGCAGTGTTGTCTTGGTTCTGTTTATTTCATCTTCATTATTTCATGTTTTTCTAAAAATCAACCAACTCAGAATTTCTTATAACACAGTAATATTCCATTACAATCATATGCCACAACTTGATCAGCTTAAGCCCTTACTAACTATGTGGTCCTGGGCAAGTCACAACCCATGCTTGCCTCAGTTTCCTCAACTGTAAAATATGGATGATAATAATAGCATCTATCTTGTAGGGTTGTTGTGAGGATTAAAATGAGATAATATTTGTAAAATGCTTAGCACAGTGTCAGGCACATAGAAGGCTTTATATAAATGCTTATTTCCTTCTCTTTTCCCTTCCCTTGGATATGTGTGGGTATTAAGCCTGTTCATGGCATAGCCTCCCAGGAACAAATCACTCCATCCCCTAAAAGAAGTAGAGAGGTTAGGATTGGGATTAGGGTTTGGGATGATAGCCTTTCAATTGAAAAGATGACAGCAGTAGTATAGCCAGAGTTCTTACAGCCCAACTTCCTTATTCAATTTATGGTGAAGCAGTGACAACCTCTCATCCCTAAAGATGACTGCAGTGGAGAGGGGAACCATAAGGCCATGTATCTAGAGATGCAAAACCATAAGGCAATAGGAATGTATGTATAGAACCCATATCGGATTGCATGCCATCTTGGGGAGACAGACAAGGGGAAAGGAAGGAGGGAGAGAAAATTTAAAATTTGTGAAAATGAATGTTGAAAACTGAAAATAAATAAATATTGAAAAAACCAACCCTCCATAAAACCATGTATCTAGAGATAGTAAAAAACTGAGGACTGATGAGAGTTGCCAAAACCCCAGCCTTTTAGAGAATTATCATAAGTTTTAGTCAGTTAATCAGCATTTATTAAGTACTTAGTATGTGCTAGGCATTATACTAAGTGGACACAAAGAAAAGTAGAAAGACAGACCCTGCCTTCAAGAAGCTCACAATCTAATGAGGGTAGTCAACAAGCAAAGAATAGGTGCAAAAAGAGCTATGTACAGGATAAAGAGGAAATAATTAGAAGAAAGGCACTAGAATTGAAAAGATTGGATAAAGCTTCCTGTAGAATATGGAATTTTTAGTTGGAAGTTGAAGGAATTTGTAAAACAATAAATGAACCTTGGAGGGTCAGAAAATTACTAACTTGTGACATAAAAGTTAAGACCTGAATGCTATCCTCCACCATTAATATGAGATTCAAATGCTTCAAAAAGCTTGTTGTAAGGAGATTACTTTTAACCCTTGAGGTAGAGGCTAATCAGAATGTAAGTGGCTATTTAGTAACATCAAATTCAGTTTTCTTTTGAAGTCCAAAGCCTTCCTTACAGGAGTATTCTAAGTTTGGAGGTCTTTTAAGTTTCTCATGAGAAGGTAGGGCTAACTGGAATACTGATGTTGGACTAATGATAGTATCGAAAGTTTATGGGCTTTTCTGAGTCCTTCATAGTTCTGTTTAAATTTTCTATGGTGTCAAATATATATATATATATATAATATGTATATATATATATATATATATATATATATTTTCTTTTATCTCATATTGTGAGCTGAATGCTTGCATGAGTGCTGTAGCCATTTTTACTCAAATCTTTTAAGACGTAAGCTGAAATTCCTACACGGAACTCTAAGTGAGGACAAAGCAAGCCAATGAGGGAATTTTGGATGAACTCCTCAAGATGGGCCCTGGTGTCTGAAAATCCAGAGTATTTGGCATTAAGACACATATTATTACATGATTAAGATCAAGAACCAGAGGGAGGTTAGGGGAGTGCTTCTGACAGCAAGCCCTCGTATGCATATAAAAAATATTCACAGCAATATGAGTTGTGATAATTAAAAGCCAGAAACAAAAGAGTGGACCATGTCAAGTCATCATTGATTCTTGTATCTACCATTTTGGAACATGATTTGTATTTATGCAAAAAAGTTGTGGGATATAAAAAACGTGTACATGAAGATAATGATAATTATTGCTAACATTTATATACCACCTTAAGTGTGGCAAAGTGTCTAATCCAGAGATTCCACCAAAAGGATTATAGGTCAAGGAAGTTACTGACAGCAAAACACGACTTGTTTGATATGAAATGTTGTGTTCACTGTTAGTTTGTGGGGTAGATTATATATATGGCCAGGTCTATACATTAAGAACTCTTTGGATCAAATGGGACTTCAAATGGGAAGTCCTTAGGCTATAATATAGATAGAATCAAGGAGTATGGGAATTAAGGAGCCCTTGCCACAAAGTCAGCTAAAATACAAAGATTTCCAACATATTAGCAGGCTTCTCACTGTTTATGTAGCATTTTATAGTCCCTTGGACATAATGGGGAGGTGGCAGGAAAGCTTTTGCTTTCTCAGACCTAATGGTTTGTACCTCCAAAGGGTACATCAGTCACCCTCACAGCTGCAGAAGGAAGACATGAGGAGATCAGGAGGTCAATAAACCTCTAGTATGTACCAGGCACTATGCCAAGGAAAGGAAAGAGAAATGCAAAATGTGAAATAATTTCTTCTAATAAAGAGTTTATGAAGGACTTAAGAACTCTGATCAACTCAATGACCAACTAAGATTTCTGAGGGCTGATGAAGGGGTATGCTACTTACCTAGTGAGAGGTGATGGATTCAAGATGCAGAATTTGACATATATTTTTTAGAAATGGCCAATGAGGAGTTTGTTTTACTTGAGTATGCATATTTATTACAAGGGTTTTGTTTCCTTTTTGTTTTGTCTTTATACATTTGGGGAGGAAAAAGGGAAGTTATTTTATTAAGAAAAATTTTAAAAGAAATTTTTTAAAGACAAGTCTTTGAATGTCAGAGTAGTTTAAGGGTGATACTGTACAATTCTCCCAATACGGTGTACCCTGATTTTATTTGAGTAATTGCGAATAGTGAAGAAAGCAGTGGCTGCTGCAGAAGGTAGCAGTAGATGAGTGAGAAGACACTAGCTGGAGGAGGCAACTGACAGGAAAGTCTCAGGGGCTATATTTGGAAGTCTGCTGATTGACTGGAGTAAGGTTAAAGCTTGTTAGAAGATAGATGAATTCTGCCTATTGACATTTAGCACCATCTATAGTTTAAAAGAGAAACGCTGAGTTGATTTCCGTGACACTCTTAAATTTTACTGTGAATTCTAAGAATCTTAGATATAGCACCATGGTAGCGGCACTTCTCTGGGAATCTCTCACCCTCCAATGTAGGGCAAGTTGTGGTGAGCAAGTCAAAAGAGAGAGAGGGAGAGGGAAGGGAAGAGAAGGGAAGGGAGGGGAAAGAAGGGGAAGGGAGAAGAGAAGAGAGGAGAAGAGAAGAGAGAAGAGAACTGGAGAGAAGATAGCTACATTCCTTGCAAGGGACTATACTATATGGTCCACACCAGGCACACTCTGCAAATGCTACTTGTGAGACAACCCTTTTCCCTATTTCACATTTTCATTGTCTGCCTCACATGAATTGAATGCTTTTTCTTCTCATCTCTACTCCCTGGCTTCTTTCAACTTTTAGCTAAGATCCTACCTTCAACAAGAAGGCTTTCCCAATCCCCCTTAATTCTAGTATGTTTGCTCTATTGATTATTTCCCATTTATTCTGTATATAGCTTGTTTATACATAGGTTTTGCATGTGCAGTTATACTTTTGACATCATGATTTTTCTCATCACAGCTTCAATATATTGCAGGTTGGCATAAGGAATTAAATGGAAATTTCTTAGGATTTTTGCAGAAGCTTTAGACAACACACAAAGGCCAGCAGACAATACAGAAAAAAAGTTTGTAAACTCAGAAACGCATGCAATATATGTATAGAATTGTATAATATCAATATATTTTATCTTTTAATACTGTAAATACCCCCAAAAGAAAAAAAAAATCAGACTTCCTCTCTGGTATGAAAAGAGGGCAAAAATTTTTTTACACAGATTTTTTTCAAAGTAAAGGAGCACCATGCCTATAACCTCTAAGATATGGAAAGGATAGCTGTACTCTCCCTCTTTAGATAGTGAGCACCTCTAGAGGAGGGACTGTCATTTACCTTTCTTTGTATCCCTAGTATTTAGCATAGTGCCTGGGACTTAGCAGGTGCTTAAACATTTATGGACTGACTGAAATTTCAGAAGAAGGATAAATGAAATTCTGTTATCATCTAAAGGGAGATAGAAAAAATTAATTAAAATGTGTTTATTAAGTTCTTATATGAGGAAGGTGTCATGTTAAATGAAATACACTTTGAATTAAAATTTACCTATAGCCTCTAAGCTGACACAAAGAATCTTACCTTAATGTTTTCTATATCACTGGATTGCAACAGAATATAGACTTCTTTTAAAGTTTTCAAAGGTCTTGTATGACTGAACTTAAACACTTGTGAAAGCATTAATTCAGCCAAGATGGCTTTTGGAAACATTGCTCTTCCTGTGCCAATTGCTGGAATTGTGACTGATGTTAGAGAGAGAATCTCAGTAGTGTACAAACATTCTTTGACTATATCTTCCATGATCTGAAAAAAAGGAGACATACATATGTGTGTATAAATATGCATATTGTATATGTATAAATAAACATTGTGTATACTTATACATGTATATAAAATAAGACTTCTGTTAGCAATAGGGATTTTGGGAAATGAAAAACAGCTCTATATCCATGCAATTGATAACTTATTCGGGTTTATTTAAGGGGCATCAGCATTCGTAAGTGCTAATAGTGGAAGAAGAGTGGCTGGAAACAG
The DNA here is from genome assembly GCA_023548195.1 of Bettongia penicillata ogilbyi. Taxonomy (NCBI): domain Eukaryota; kingdom Metazoa; phylum Chordata; class Mammalia; order Diprotodontia; family Potoroidae; genus Bettongia; species Bettongia penicillata. Next base: position 224,291 of record JAJHZJ010000888.1, on the reverse strand, counting down.
ACCTGAGAATAGAAAGAAAACTAACACTTATGCAAAGTGTGGATGAGATGGTGGATGAAGAGATAGGACAACAGAATGTATGAGAGTCCATTTAGTAGAATGAACACCATATGCACTGAGGAAGCAGTATATACAGAAGAGAGTGCTAAGGCAAATGTGTAATGGATTTGCCTCTTTGTACAATGAAAGCTCTGATCCAAAGGTCCTGTTTAAAGTATTGTGGGCCCTAGTGCCCAACGATTTCTCCCCCCTCCCCAATCCCTCTCTCCACAAAAAAATGAAATAAATATATAACCACAAAAAAGAGGGCTGAGGAGATGCCATTTATTTATACCCATCTTATCTAAAGTGGGTGTTTTCTGAATTGTCTCTAGAGTGTGTTAAGAAGAAAGTACTTTGCAGGGTAGAGAGAAGATGGTAACCTAAGGTATGGGGTGCAAATGCCAGAAAAGACTATGATGGAAGTATATTTCCATTATGAGAGGATTATTTGCTTTCTTTGCCTTTGGGAGTTAATGATGGATTTCAAAGGGGAAAAGGGGAGGAAAGAAAAGGATGAGCAGAAAAAAATAGGAGCACATCACGGAGTTTCATATTTATTCAAAGTAGCGAAGGGAAAGAAGAGAGCAAATTGAACTATTAAGAGAAATAATATATCCAGTGGAAGGTTGACAGTGTATTAGGTGCTTCTAAAAACAGGTGCATGTTTGAAAATTAGTGAGAATACAGCTATAATGCATGTAAGAAATTGATCCGTGAAAAACCAGCACAATTACTCTACAGCAGCCTATGTGTTTCTACTAGGTGTTCTTCACATAGATGTGCAGATTGTAAATACTCCTCCCATGTCTAATGTGGGGACTAATCCCTATATACACGTTTATTCTTTTCACTGAAGGTGTGTGTATTCGTGGGAAAATGAGTTCAAAATTTAAGGGGGAAGTATTCTCTGATTGCTTGACTTACTGTGGTATTTCAGTGAAAGTATCTGTGTGAGTTCATCCTTTGTTACCGAAGAAGACCATGCCATCAGAGAACTAATGACATGACTTGTACTTGACTTTGTTTCTTTTTTTGAGTGAGGTAGGGCTGTGCAGGTCACCAGCTTCACTTCTCCTTCAGAGTCATCTGAATCCAGTAACCAGATGTTCATCAGGATGGCTGGAGATGACCCAGGATGAGGCAGTTGGGGTTAAGTGACTTGCCCAAGGTCACAGAGCTAGTGTGTCAAGTGCATGAGGTGAGATTTGAACTCAGGTCCACTTGACTCCTAAACTGGTGCTCTATCCACTGATTTCATGAGATTTCAGTGAAAACTTTTGTTTTGAATGAGGTATCTAGCTGGCTAGTAACACTCAACATGCTACTGGGGGCTCAGAAGCTATGATTTAGTGAGGTTTCTGATCTATAAAGTCTCGAGAACCAACAGCAACTTCTGGAGATCCATGGCTAAGGGGACCTTGGGCAAGTCACTTAAATATTTCTATACCTTTTGTGAATGACCTTTTCCATTATCCCACACAGGAATTACTGCATGGAGAACAAAGATGCAGTTCAGATTACAGCCACTGGTCAGGAGAACAGATCCTGTTTTTGTTTTCATTCTTTTTCCCACTTCATTTAACTCTTCCTTGAGAGATGGACCAGCTTTCTTGAATATGGCCTGAGAAAGTGCTCCTCCATTAAAACCCGAAGAAATGGAATTGACAATAATATCAGTCTTAAAAACAAAAATCAAGAATTTGTTAAAAATCAAATCATATCAACAGACATTCATTGGCCATCTATGCTAAATGTAAAGTACCATGAGAAGTATAAGGCATACTCTCTACCCTCAGGCAGCTCAGTATCTAAATGGGTAGGAGGACAACATGCAAACAAATATACTTTTTTTGTTGCTGAGTTATTTCAGTCATATCTGACTCTGTGATCCATTTGTATACAAAGAAGCTATATACAGGATAACTAAGAAATAACAAAGAGAGAAATGGCACTAGAGTTAAGAGGGGTTGAGAAAGATTTCTTGTAGAAGATGGGATTTAAGTTTAGGCTTAAAGGAAGTCAAAAGGTGGAATTGAGGAGGGAGAGTATTTCAGGAATGGGGGACAACCAGAAAAAATGACCAGAGCCTAGAGTTTGAGTGCCTTTGTAAAATTTCCAGGAGGCCAGGGTCAGCATGTGTGTGAGAGAAAGTTGTAATAAGACAGAAAAGGTAGGAAGTGGCTAGATCATTAAGATCTTGGAATGCCAAACAGACAATTTTGTATTTGATTTTGGAGGTGACAGGAAGCACTGGAGTTTAGTGAGTGGGGGGGGGATGACATGGTCAGATCTGTACTTTGGGAAAATCATTTTAGTGACTGAATGAAGGATGGATTAGAAGAGGGAGAAACTTGAGGGAAGTAAAACCACCAACAGGCTACTTCAAGAGTCTAGATGATAAGGGCCTGCATTAGAGGGGGGGACAGTATCAGAGGACAGAATGGGGCAAAAGTGTAATTGATAGGTCTTGGCAAGAGAATGGATATGGGGAATGGTGAAAGATAATGAAAAGTCAATCATAACTACAAGAAAAACGAGAGACTGGGAGGATGGTATTGCTCTCTACAGTAACAAGGATGATAGGAAAGGGGAGACTTTAGGGGGAAAGATAAGGAGTTTTAGATATAATATTTATAATATTATATTTATAATATGATATAATTTTAGATATAATGAGTTTAGTTAGGGATATCTGAGATGAGAGGTTGGGGCAGGATAGGTAAATTTGAGAATTATCAGCATAAAGATGGTAATTAAATCCATGATGAGATCACTAAACGAAATAGTATAGAGGGAGAATAGAGCCCAAGACAGAACCCTATGGGACACTTAAAGTTAGAGGGCATGATCTGGATAAGGATCCAGCAAAGGAGAATGAGAAGAAGCAATTAAATCAGTTGGAAGAGAACCAGAAAAGAGTTGTGTCCTGAAAACCTAGATAGAAGAGAATATGAAGGAAGAGCAAATGATCAAGAATGTTAAAGGCTACAGAGAGATCAAAGAGAATGAGGACTGAGAAAAGGCCAGTAGATTTGATAAGTAAAAGATCATTAGCAACTTTGAAGAGAGGAGTTTTCGTGGAATGATAAAGTTAAATCCAGATTGCAAAGGTTTAAGACAGGAAGAGAGAAGGTGGAGGTATCTATTGTAGATGGCCTTTTCAAGGAGTTTAGATGCAAAGGACAAAAGAGATATAAGACAACTGCAGGAATGAAAGGATCAAGTGAGGTATTGTTTTCAGGATGGAGAAAATGTGAACATGTTTGTAAGTAGTAGGTAATGAGCTGGTAGACAGGGAAAGATAGAAAACAAATGATAGAGTGGGGATGGCCAAAAGGAAAATCTGTTTGAGGAGATGGGATGGAATGGAATTGCTTGAGCAGGTAGAGGGGTCAGTTTTGGTAAAGAGTAAGGCTTTGTTGTAAGATACAGTAAAGGAGGAGATGATGGCAGAAGGCATCTGAATCATAGAAGATGAGGTTGAGGTGATATAGAAGAAGTGGCTTCAATATCGTCCAAAAAGTATGAAGCAAGGTTCTCATCTGAGAAAATGGGAGAACGAGACATAGAACGTTTGAGGAAGGGTGAAGATATTCGGAAGAACTGCTGTGGAGAGCGAGATGTTGAATTGATAAGGCAGGGATATAAAGATTGCCTAGTAGCAGCAAGGTCCCCGTTGACATTGGGCAACATAAATTGGTAGTGGATCCAGTCAGAATGGTTGCATCATTTTCTCCACTTTGTCTCAGCTGCATGTGTGTAGGAGCAAAGGCAACAAATTGTGGGATGAATGCCAGGCTTAGGTCTGACAGGACATAATCAGCAAAATGACAAAGGGACTAGGGATTGAAGAGAGTGTAGAGCTGAATTGGTTCAGCAAAGGTTCAAGATGGAGAAAAGAGGAGAGAATGGCTAATTCAGGAGAGATGGTCTAGGAAAGGATTGAAAAGATGAGGAATTGGAGGTCATGGTGTGGATGAAGAATAGGGTTTTGTAAGGGAAGGCAGAGGAAAAAGTGAAAATCCAATAGATTATGATGGGCTAAGGGAATTTTGGAATTATTGAATGTGGAGGTGGTATCTTTGTGGGTGATGGCAAGATCAAAGATGACCATCACTGTGTGTAGCTGAGGTGGGGTAGAGGAGGAGCTCATGGAAAGTGAGTGGGTTGGGGAACTGAAGTAGTTACGGTGAGGAAGAATAAATATGTATGCTGAACACTCCTGGAATGGAGGCACGAATTGGGAAAGAGAGAAAAACGTTATGGCTGTTATCAAATTCAGAAGAGAATAACCTGAGGGTTTGTACACAACAGTTGCCAGGATTTTGATTATATAGTAGATATGAATAGCCTGAACATCAAAGGAGGAGAAAGTTATTAAGTGATGGAGGCAGAAAGAGAACCTGGAAGTAGCAATGGGGAGCAAGAAGTGTTCCAACTCCCTTGCCTGAGCCAGTGAGCAGAGAAAAATGAGTGAAGGTATAATCATTGCTAGAAAGAGTGGCCACTTTCAAAGGTTTTCACTTGCAAAGAAACTTTCATTCCTGGAAATGTATAGGTTATTAAATAATGTTAACGTTTTGTAGTTTATAGTAATGGAGAACAGAGGCCAGATAAGCTAAATATCATTCCTATGGCTTTGGAATGCCTTTTGAATGTGTGTGTGTGTGTTTATGTCACAATCAAATATAATCGTGTTGTATAAACCTCTCAGGAGAAATCTTTCTCCTTATCCTGCTCCGATCTCAACTCCTCTTTTGCTCCTTTCTCAGGACTACAGCAGAAATCACTCTCTCAGATTGGGAAACAGTTCCCCCCCTCATTAAAAATCTTTGCTAAAGAGAAGAGAAATGTCCATTGCTTAATTTCTTTCTTTCGTTTTCCTTAATTTTTTGATCCGGATCTCTGTATCTTGCTCAAAATGAAAGTACAGCAGTGACCACTCACAAGCAAGAGCCCATTCCTGATCTGCACATGAATATTGCCCTGTTCACTTTTTGACCTAGGATAGTTTTACCCTATTTCATATTGGCAGAGCACTTTGTGTGGACACTTCATTGGTTTAGCTCACTGTCGTTGAGAACTCTAAAACTCAATGGATCCAAAAAGTCTTAGCTTCTCTACTGGCAGGCGTTATAGGTGTGTGTCACTATGTGTCAGCCCACTGTTTAGGTTTCAGATTTCTTTATATGGACAGTAAGCAGAGGCAGTTGAAGGGTTAGGTGCCTTAAATGTGAATGGTAATCATCAACAAAGAAAATACTTAAAGTAAAAGGATAGTGGGATTAAAAGTGAGGGAAAAAAGAGAAGCAAAGATTTGGAAAGTAAGAGGATGTCTATCAATTGGGAAATGGTGGAGCAAATTATGGTAGCTGGATTATTGAAATATTACTACTTAATAAGAAAAGAAGATATTATTTCAGAGAATCTTAGAAAGTAGAAAATGATGAGAACAGTGACTCCCATGTTATTCAGTGCCAATGTTATAAATAAAAACAACTTTGAAAGCCTTAAAGACTTTGATCAAAGAAAGCAGCTCTGTCTTCAAATGATGTATAATGAAGTATGTCATGAAGAGGAAGGAGGAGAAGCCAGAGGAGAGGAAGAAGAGGAAGAAGAAGAGGAGGAAGAGGAAGAAGAGGAAGAGCTGTTTCACAAGGTGATTATGAGTTCAAGTGAGACAACATGGTAAACCATGAAGTTATCTTCATGTCAGTATCTTTATCATTATTTGTATTTCTCATTATAGGTTGTATTTCCATCTAGAGCTGAGTAAATTCACCTCCAAAACATAATTGTTCAAGTATCTATTGGCAAAATAACTCAGTGATTTAAAATGGTATTATTATCATTAGTTTACAAAGTACTTCCTTCATAATAGTCATTTGAGGTGAGTCTCAGTTGTTACTAACTCCATTTTACTGGTTAAGAAAAGTAGAGTCCAGAAAGCTTCATTGAATTTCTTGCCTCCTTTCTTTCAGGACTGGTTCTGTTCTTGACCTGTACTATCATTCCCTTCTTAGTTTTTCTTGAGGGATTGGTGGTGTCTCTGTTGCCTCTTGTTCTAAAACCTTTCTGCCTGGCAACTAGAGAGAAATATTATTTATTAGGAATCTAAGGGATAATCCTGTGGTCCCAGGAGAAAATTCAAAGGCATTGGCAACTCCTTTGTGATTTGATGAGATCAGGGCATCTGCACAGGTTTTGATTGTCATTTCTAGATGATTCCCTCCTCTGCTGAGCTAGTCACACTTTTCCAACTGTTTCTTGGACAGGCATCTCAAACTCAAATGTCCAAAACAGAATGCATTGCTCTTCCCTGAAAACCTCCCCTGTTCTAAACTTTCTTCAAATTGTTAATGGCAACACCATCATTCCAATCATCCAGGTCTTCAACCTTGTTTTCATCCTCACTCCTCATATCCAATCCATTTCTAAATGTTGTTTATTTCTTCACACCATCTCTCACATACAGTTCTTTCTCTCCACTTAACACAGCCACAAGAGTGTTCAGGCCCTCATTACCTCTATCCTGGAATATCGCAGTACTCTTCTTTCTCATCTCCCTGCTTTGAGTCTCTTCCTTCTGCAGTATAACTTCCATTCAGCTATTAAGGTAACTTTTCTAAAAGATAGGTCTGACTATGTCACCCCCACGCAGAATCACTCTGGCCCTCTAACCTATTGCTGTCAGGATCAATATAAACTTCTTTATTTGGCATCTAAAGATCTTCATAGTCTGGTCCCTTTCTACCTTTACAATCTTCTTATATCTTACCCCAAATCAGGTACTCTTTGCTTCATCTACACTGGTTTATTTATAGTTCCTCAGGCATAATGATAGCATTATCACTAATCTCTTTGCAAAGGCTATCCCACATGCTTAGAATGCTCTGCCCCCTTCACCCTGTCCTCTTAGTTTTCCTAGCTTCCTTCAAGACTGAGATTGAATCCTACCTTGTTCAAGAGACCTTTCTTCCCCTCCCTCCTCCACCTTTGTACAAATTGAGAATGTATTCCCCTTTCAGATAGCTTTCATATATACCATATATCTATTCTATGTACCTAGTTGGCCATCTTATTAACTGGTACCTTTTTTGAGATCAGAGACAAAAATCTTTCTTTGAATCACCAGTACTTAGCAAAGTGACTATTACATAGTTAGACTTCAATAAATGTTTACCTAAATAAATAAATGCTTATAGATTGAGATATATTCAGCTTCCACACACTCAGGAAAGTAGAATTTCAATCTCAGGCTAAATCTGCATTAACCTCACTGGGATAACTTACTGGAGAAGTATATGATCCTAGTTATATGGGAATTAGATTATTTCAATTTCAAAAGTACCTTGTGGGGTGTTGATTAAGTGGTAATACCCACCTCAGCATCCTGAATATCTCCATTCACCAACAAAATGCTCAGACCTTCTCTAGTTTGGATGGAAACCAGCACATTTCCATATTTGGCTTTTTTCCTGAGGCTGGTTTCCTGGTCTTCTAATTGTGTAGAGGGCATTTCATTGTTATCAGGGAAAAGATCTTTAAAGATGTTTTTCACAGCCTTGGAAAGAACTTGAACTGTCTCCTCAGATGAACCAACAAGATGGATCTTTTTCAAGCTATGGTTATTTTGGGAGTCCTGAAAGCTTTCCTTGATGGACTGGATGATGGTCTCTGAATACTTTTTTAAGGGGAAGCCAAAGGTCCCAGAGCTAAGAACTGGGATAGCTATTGAAGTGTGCCCATGAAATCTAGCCAGATAAAGACTCTCTGTGATAGCAGTTTTTAGTAACTGCACACATCTGTGAGCATGTTCTTGCTTCCACTGGGGGCCAACAGCATGAATCACTTGCTGATATGGGAGCTGTCCAGCAACTGAGACAACAGCATGGCCAGGAAAGATCTTACCCTGTTTCTGGATTATCTGGTCACAGTGTCTTTGTAGCTCTGGGCCTGCTGCTTTAGAGAGTGCAGCTGCCAGGCCTCCATAGTGCTTTAGGTCCTCATTTGCTGCATTCACCACCACATCTGCTGAGAATTGGATTAAGTCACTTTCCTGAACAGTTAATAAGATGCCAGATTCTAAAGTTACCTTGTAGTGGACCTTCTGTCCATCACCACTGCCCTCACTCCTCTTGTCTCCATCTTCTTGTAGCCAAATTGAACAACTATACTTCTCTTTAGCTTCATTTTTATAAAACTCTTCCTTATCTTTGAATAAGGATTTGACCCCTAGTCTAGCAATGCTAAAATTTCTAACATGTATTGAATCTAGTGTTTGTTTAACCACAACCATTCCTCTTACCACTTCTCCTTTTGGACCATGCAGTGAAATACCTCTTTGGTTCGTCAGAGTTTTGAAATCAACCTTCACATTTTTTTTCTTTAGTGTTTTCCAGACTTGCTTATTTTCCTCCTTCATATACTGGATAACTGCTGCAAATCTCACAGGGACAAACTCCTCTATTTCTGTATTTTTTTCTATAAATTCATAAACTTCCTGGTAGCTTTCAAATACTGGACTAATGCAACCAGCAATGATTATCTGAACACCAGTGTCTGAATTTTGCTGTTCTATTATTACAGTTTTTGAGGAGCAGTTGTATTTCTTATTTAAATTGCCAGTGAGTGTTTTCCACTGAGAATTCTTAAGAATCCCACTGTCTACCATGTTGATGCACTTAAAGTCCAAAGATTTCTTCATATGTTTTTCAGCTTCTGAAAGAATTTGGGGGGAGGAGCCAAATAGCACAATTCCTTCACCCTCCAACTCATAAACAACAGGAATTTTCTTTGCTCCAAAAAGAGATTCAGAGAATGTCTCATAGTTTACCTGCTGCAGAAATTGAATAATCTGAGGAGGGAAGTAGAGGAATTTCTGAGCCAAGCTCTGTAGCTTCTCTAGAATTTCACTCTTTGCTTTGTATATGTCTGCAGCCAATCCACTCAGGCAAATGCTCTTTGTGAGGACATTGTAAGTGACTTCCAGTTCCGGGTATTTCTTGCGGAGAGTCTCTTCTAACCTGTTGTGGTGTAAAATGGAAAACCTTCGAGGACACACACTGAAGTTCTCTCTTATACTTTCTTTTTCTCTTTCTATTTTTTGGGTGGCCCTTTCTATCAGAGTCCTTATTTGTGGTTCAGTGCTTTGTACATCCTCCAGTCTCCCTGCTATGAACACTGTCTCATGAAACTTATCAAACTCGATCGAAATGTTCTCATTTTCTATGCTATCTCTGATGGTTTCCCACACCACTGCATCCACTCTATAGTTAGTGACCTGGTATTCAGACATAAGACAAGAGAATTTCTTGGAAACATCTTCACTCCATGTCTTGACTATGTTGCTCTTTGTTCTTTGGGTGACTAAGGTAGCTGAAGGGCTGAGTGTAATTTTTGCACTGGGTGTAATTTCTGGCTCTTTACAATTAGTCTGGGGCCATGTTAGTTCGCAGTGAGCTCTCTCCATGGTGCTAGTTATCTCTCTAATTACTTGATCATTTTTCAGTAAGAACTTCAACAGATAAGGCTCCATTGGCACTGTTAAGGGCTCTGGCAGCTTCACTGGTGGCTTTGCCTTTCCATATAAAGCAGTACCCAAAGTAGGGTAGTATGGAAACATTGAAATGGGACTGTTGTTGAAGAGCAACTTCTTTTTCAATATGATATCAAGCACTAAAAAAGAAAAAGAAATAATAAAATTAAAAATAAAGAAAAATCTTTAAATTAAAAGGTTCATTCTCTTAAAAAAGAAGACTGGTTGCATTAAGGTGTTTAAATTTTAAAATTGCCTTCTTTTTATTGATAAAAGTCCTGACCTTCACTTCTATTTTAAATCAATCTTGTTGCTAATCACTTTACACTTTTTCTGCCACTTAAATTTACTATTTTCCTTCCAGATATGTTCACTAACCAAGCTATAACCAGTGTGTTATAATAACATTGAAAACTGACTAATAATAATATTGAAGTGCCAAATTTAAGAAATATTTGTTTCCTAAGTACAAAATAAGTGCTTAGTTTAAATTTGTTAGAATATATCGGTAGTTAGTATATGGTACTGCAGAGAAAGATACAAGTCATGAAGTCAGGAGAGATGAGTGTGAATTCCAAATCTGACACTGACAAGCTCTATGGCCTGTGACAAATCATTTAATTTCTCTGATTTGAGAAGACTCCTTGATCTGTAAAACCGAGCTCCTAATACTTGTATCACCTACTTTGCCAAAGTTTTATGAGGGATACTCTTTGAAAATGTTAGAGCATTACATAAATGTGAGGGTATTACATTTTTTATTGATGTCCTTTCTTTTTTATATCACCATAGTTTCCCTCAGTTTCCTCTTCCCCTTTTCAGAAAGCCCTCCTATATAGCAAATACTATTTTTCAAAGAAAAAAGAGGAAGAGTCAGAAAAAATACATTGAGAAATCTAAATGCATGTGCAAAATGCGATACCTGTGGATCTCCCACCTCCACAAAAGGGTAGGGAGGGAATATCCTCTCACATTTCTTCATTTGAGACATTCTGAATCTTTCTAATTTTGTCACATTCACATTTGATACTTTTGCATGTGCTATTTTTTTTTCGTTTGCAATGTTGTTGTCATTATTTTGGGGAGGGGGAAGAGGCAACTAGATGGAACTGTGGTGCACAGAGTGCCAGGTCTGTAGTCAAGAAGACCTAAGTTCAAATCTGGCTTCATACACTTACTGTCTAGGTGTCCCTGGGCTTAATTAACCCTGTTTGCCTCATGTTCTTCATCTGTAAGGTGAGCTGGAGAAGGAAATGGCAAACCACCTCAGTACCTTTGCCAAGAAAACCCCAAATGAGGTCACAAGGAGTCAGACACAACTGAAATGACTGAACAACAGTCATTGTATATATTATTTTCTTGGATCCACTTACTTCACTCTGCATTATTTCATGGAAATTTTCTCATGCTTCTAGGTATTCATCATACTCATCATTTCTTTGTTTTTGGAAGCAATTGGGGTTAAGTGACATATTCAGGGTCACATGGTTAGTAAGTGTCTAAGCCAAGATTTGAACTCAGGTTCTCCTGACTCCAGTTCTAGTGCTCTATTTACTTTGTTTAAACGTTGTCAAATCTATGAGTTTCTTTTTTGTTTCTAATTTTGTCTTGTCAGAAAAAGTGCTACCATAAATATTTTGTTCTATATGGAGGTTATCTTCTTATTATAACTTCCTTGGATTATAAGCCCAGTAATAGAGTCTCTTGTTCAAAGAGTAATGAAAAATTACTTGTATAATTCCAAATTGCTTTCACAAATGGTTAAATCATTTCACAACTTCACTAACAATGAATTAGTATTCCTGTCATCCAACAAGTCCTCCAACATTAACTATTACCATTTTTGTCCTCTTAACCAATTTTTGTTGCATGAGATGAAACATCAAGGTTGTTTTCATTTCTCTCATTACTAGTAATTTGAAGTACTCTTTCATGTGGTTACAAACACTTTGCAATTCTTCATTTGAAAACTTTTAAATCATATCCTTTGACCACTTATCTATTGAGGAATTGTGATGTCTTTTTGCATTACATAATCAACATTATCTATTTTACCTGCTGTGAACTTGCCTGTTTTTTGTTCAGTAGTGAACTCTTTTCCTCTTCATAGATCTGACAGGTAATTTCTTCCATGTTCCATTAATTTGCTCATTATGTCACATTTTATGGGTAAATTATGTACTCAGTTGGAGCTTATCTTAATACATACACAGTGTGACATTTTGGCCTATACCTAGTTTCTGCTAGACTATTTTTCAGCTTTCCCAACAGTTTTTGTTGAATAGTGAGATATTGCCCAATAACTGGGGTCTTTAGGCTTATCAGACACAAAGTTACCATACTCATTAGCTTCTACATATTATTTACCTAATCAATTCCACTTATCATATTCTTTATTTCTTACCCAGTAGTAAATTATCTTGATGATTATATCTTTACAGTAGTTTGAAATCTAGTACTGCTAGGCCTCCTTTCCGATTATTTTTTATTGCTTCATTTAATATTCTTGACTTATTGTTCTTTCAGATGACTTTTGTTATTATTTTTTGCTAGCTCTGGAAAGTAATTCTTGTTACAGTGGTATGTCACTGAATGTATAAATTAGTTTAGGTAGTACTGCCATTCATCCACAAGCAATTAAAATTTCTCCCATTATTTAATTCTGTCCTTATTTGTGTAAAGAGTATTTGGAAATTTTGTTCATATACTTCTTCTGTGTGTCTTGTCAGGAAGACTCCCAAATATTTTATTCTGTCTATGGTTATTTTAAATGAAATTTCTCTTTCTAGCTTTTTCTCATTGATTTTGTTGAGAATGTACAGAAATGTGGCTAATATGTGTGGGTTTATTTTATATGCTACAGCTTTGCTGAAATTGTCAACTTTTTAATTCATTTTTAAAGTTGGCTGCCCAGAGTTCTCAAAGAAAACCATCATATCATCTATAAAAAAATGATGCCTTTCTTTCTTCATTAATTGTGCTTAGTCTTTTAATTTTTTTTTGTTTTATTGCTAAAACTACCATTTCTAGATATTGCACAATAATTGTATAGAAGTAATCACCTGATAATACTTGCTCTTGGTTTCAGATGAATATTCAAATGCAACAAAATCATATCAAGGCACTCTGTCTAATTAGACTCCCTCTATGACTCCTGGTGATGACAAAGTTCTGAGGGACTATAGTATATATCATTTCCCCATATAGGAATGTAAACAGATTAGCATTATTTAGTCTCTTATGATTTTTCACTCATGTTTACTTTTTTATATTTGTCTTGACCCCTGTGTTTGTATGTCAAAAATTCGACTCTGTTCTGATCTTTTCATCAGAAATTCTTGGAAGCAATCTATTTTCATTAAAAATACATTTGTCCTCCAGTAAGATTATACTTAGTTTTATTGGGTAGGTTATTCCTGGCTGTAAGCCTGGATCCTCTGCCCTCTGGAACACCATATTATAAGCTCTAGACTCCTTTATCATGATGTCTGTGTGATATGCTTTATGTGTGATCCTATGATTCTTCAGTTCTTTCTTTCTGAGTGCCTATGTCATTTTCCTTGACTTGAGAACTCTGAATTTTGACTATAATATTCTTAGAAATTTTCATTTTGGAATTTCTTTCAAGAAGTGACCATGAGATTCTTTCCATTTCATTCTAAGACATCTGAGGAGTTTTCTTTTATGATTCCTTGAAATATGATGTCTAAGTTCTTTTTTTTTTTGCTCATGGTTTTCAGTAGTCTACTTAATTTTTAAATTATCTCTAATCTGTTTTTCAAGTCAGTTGTTTTTCCTAAGAGATATTTCATGTTATCTTTTTTCAGACCTTTTTTCTTGATTTTTATTATTTCTTAATATTTCATGGAGTCATCAGCTTCCATTTGGTCAATTATAATTTTCACACAATTATTTTCTTTAGTAATGTTTTGTACATCTTTTTCCAAGATGTTAATTCTGTTTTCTTTCTTTACTAGCTCTTGTCTTTTTTCCCATTCTGTCTTCCACTGTTCTCATTTAGTTTTTTAAAATAATTTTTAGCCCTTTTTAAAATTCTAACTTTAGCTCTTTTAGGAATTTTTGTTAGATTCAAGTCTCATTTTTTTTCTTAAAAACTTTACTTGTAGATACTTTCAAGTAATTCTTTTCTTCTATGTTTATGTCTTGAACTTCCCTGTGGTCATAATAACTCTTTATAGTCAGTTTCTTTCTTTGTACACTCTTCTAGCATTACTTCTTGACTTTGGATTTTACTTTAGAGCTTGGCTTTGTGTACTTCTCAAAGTGGTTTCTGACCTAAACTTCTGTCCCCATGTCCTTTTACTGCTTTCACAGCTCTGACCGGGGACCTGCAAGCTTTCAGTACTCCCAAAGAGGTGTGATCTGGTGGGGAGGGGAGTTATTCCCTGCCTGAATGTTCCTTACCCTGATGTGGGTCTATTGGCTTGTTTCTGGTTGTGAGTTTCAGTAGATTGCTACTGGACTCGTTATTATTGACCAGTTGGGAGGCCCTACAGGCTCAGATAAACTGATCTGCCACCTTTCCTTTGGTCTGGGATGTTGCTCTCTCCTGGAATCAGATCCACACAATTACCGTTTGCTTCCTGGACCTTGTTCTGTTCACAGTCACAGTTAACATCAATGCTCACTACTCCTCTCTGCCTTGGACCTGTGTTCTATCCATGGGTGCCAGAGCTGCCAGATGGCACTCTTTTCTGCATCCAGTGCTTGTTCAAGGGTCCTAGGATATTATTCTGGCACTCTGACTTGGTCCTTTCTCCATCCTTGGGCATTAGAATACTCCCCACTGTTGCATCAGTCATATACTCCTAGCTAGACATTCTCCCCAGTATCTGCAGACCTCTCTATCTCTCTTTGCCTCTCTGGGTTGGAAAAATGATTCCCTGTGTGACTTTACTTGTTTTTTTTTTTCTGATCAGAATTCAGTCTAATGCACTAATGCATTCTCTAGATCTTTGTCAAGGGATGAGTGCTAGATCTTAATGCTTCCTTTCATTGTATCATCTTGACTGTACTTCAATTATTAGTTTTTATTTATATGTATTTATATGCATGCATCAATTTCATTGTTTTCTGATTTTTTGTCCAGTATGTTTATTGATCTACTCTGTTTTTTTTTACCAGTATCAGATAGTTTTGATGACTAGTGCTTTATGATATAATTTAAGTTCTAGAAGTGTTATTCCCCATTTATCCCTACTTTTTTTCGTCATTTCTCTTGATATCCTCTAGATCTTTTACTTTTTACAAATGAATTTTGTTAGCATTTCATCTAGTCCTATAAAGTAAGCCTTTGATAATTTGATTGGTAGGGTATCAAAAGTGTAAATTAATTTTGGTGGCATTGTCACTTTTGTTATATTGGCATGGCCCAGTCATGAGCACTCAGTATTCTTCCAGCTATTTAATTTATTCTTTATTTTTTTTAAGGAGCACTTCATAATCGAATTTATGCAAGTTTGTGTATGTGTGTGTATGTGTGCACTTTGGTAGATCAATCCAAAGATATTTGATACATTTTGTAATTATTTGGAATGAGATTTTCTTCTCTATTATTTCTTCTTGGATTTTCCTATTATTATATAAGAATGGATTTATTTTGCAGTGTTCATTTTGTCACCTGCACCTTTGGTCAAGCTTTAAATGGTCTCAATAAGTATCTTTGCTGATTCCCTAGGATTTTCAAAATATAACATTATATCATCAACAAATGGGGGTGGTTTTATTTCCTCTTTACCTCTCTTTAGATTTTTAACTTTTGTATTATTGTTGTTGCTAGTATTTCCATAGCTATATCAAATAATAGTGGGGAGAATGGGCATTTCTGCTTCACTCACATAATTACTGGAAAAGGTTCTTATTCTTATGTATTGCTATTGTATGTAATGCTTGTGTTAGGTTTTTCATAGTTTTTTATGATTATTTAAAAAGTTTTCTCTATGCCTATACAAATGTAGAAGGCTTATTTTCTACATTTATTGAGATAATTATGTGGTTTTGATATTTTGGTTTTTAATACAATTATGTTGATTATTTTCCTAATGTTAAACTGTCCTTATATTTCTATTAGATTCCTTGGAATAAATCACTGTAGTCTATTTGATAAGATTTTATTTAAATTTTTAAAAAATAAATGTTCATTAATGGATGTAGTTTTCCTTCTGTGTTTTATCTTATTATAGTATATGTACTAGGCCTGTAATATATTGTCACCTAAAATGATTCTAGTAAGGTACTTTATCAATTTTTTGAAAATAATTTGTGAAGATGAAAATTTTATCCACCTCCAGAGAAAGAACTGGTGGAGTATGAACGCAGACCAAAACATATCATTTTTTCACTTTACTTTTTGTCTGTGTTTTCTTTTATAACATGACTAACATGTAAATGTTGTGCATGATTGTATGTATGTGTATAACTTATATCAAATTGCTTTCTGTCTCAGGGAGGGGGAGAGAGGGGAAGGAGAGAGGGAAGTTGAAACTCAAAATTTTAAAAAATGATGCTAAAATTATTTTTACCTGTAATTGGGAAAAATAATAAAACATAATTCAAAAAAAGAAAAAACTTATGAAGTATGGTTACTAATTGTTGTTTCATAGTTTGCTAAAATTCTATGAATCTGATAAGGAAGTTGTTTTCTTTGGTGACTCTTCTACAACTAGTTCTATTTGGTTTTCTGAGATTGGGTTATTTAATATCTCTTTTGTAATCTCCTGATAGTTTGGGTCTTTTATGTTTTTGAAGAAATTTCTCTATTTCTTTTAAGTTCTCAGTTTTGTGAATTATTATAATGATCACTAAATCATTGCCTGAACAATAGTTCTTTTGTTTTGTTTTTACCATATTTGATGCCTTATATATGTAATGAATATACATGCTCAATGTTAGTGGCTCTTGGAACATCAAGATTATACTGAGTCTAGAAGTACTCTCGTTGGGCATTAACCATCAATACAAGCTTGTCTTGTGTATGTGCAGTGGATACATGCTCAATGTTAGTGGCTCTTGGAACATCAAGATCATAGTGACTCTAGAAGTACTCTCGTTGGGCATTAACCATCAATACAGGCTTGCCTTGGGTGTGCGCAGTGGATATAGTATGATTTGGTCCTCTCTTTCCCCTCAGTAGAAGTAGTATTGATACATTCTGTGAACAAAAGTCAACTATCTATATAGATCTGCAAAATCTGATGGATATCTACTACACACTTGCCAGAGAAACTGAAAATAAGTAATCACTGAACAGTCTAGTTAAAGCACTGCCTGTGTGTTAGGCACCAGATGCTCACTAATATAGTAATATCTCAGGCACATAAAAAAAACCCAATGAAAAACAAAAAGCAAGAAAACAAAAAAAAAACTTCAAGCATTCACAGGGTTATTTTGAGGCACAAATACCATAATGACTATAAGAACAACAGCAATGTCAGCTACTGACTTTGCAGTTTCAAATCATTCCTCTGACACAACTTTTGAGTCCTTCTTGGGTAAGTCACTTATTCTCCTTGGGCCACAGTTTCCTTATCTGCACAATGAAGGTGCTAAACTAGATGGTATGGAGGACTAGTCCACTTCTAAATCTAAATCCTATAAACTTCTAGAACCTATGATAGAAAAACAACCACTTTAAATAAAAACCAAGATAAAGTGAGCAATAAATATAATTACCATTATATGTATCAAACTGAATCAGGGCAGAATTCTTCTTTGGAAAATATTGGACACTGGTTACTGGTCCCCCTCCATTTTTTGTGTTTTCAAAGAAAAGAGTGATATAATGTTCATTAACACCTGGGGGTAGATCTTCCACTAGAATAGTCTTTGTCACTTCTAGAGGTAATGCAGAAATCTTAAGTTCTTGTACTTTGTAATTCTCAGCACAAATAGTAATAAATGTCTTTGTATCTGCAAAGAAAAATAAAAAGTTGTGATTTCATCCTTAGCTTTAAGTTGTGTAAGAGAAACATATCAGAACTAAAGCTCAGTAGTAAAAGCTAAATTTTTAAATGAAATTTTACACACCTATAACAATTTTTAAGAAATAATTGTGATTTTGGAATTAATATGCTTTTCTGTGCCCATGAAGACCTGGGTCTAAGTCAGACTGTAGATCTTCTTTTTAAGAAGTGAGAGTGGTTCCTGACATGAGAGTTCATCCACTGACCACTTGAACAACATTTGATAGTTCAAAATTCAACAAACATTGATTAATATGCCCACTACATTCTAGGTTCTGTGCTAGAAACTAGAAAGATTCATAGATCTTGCTGTCAAGAAAGTTAGGGGAAAAAAAGCCCTATACAAAGAACTACCCAGTAGAGAGTGGAATAAATGCTATGAAGAATACGAAAACACAAAGAGGGAAAGAACCCTTAGCTGGCTGAATTATAAAACAATTTATAGAGGAAGCAACCCCTTAAACATTTCTACTCAGAGCATTTTCTCTGGCTATTCCCCATGCCTAGGATTTTCTCCCTCCTCATTTCCACCCAGTGGCTTCCCGAGTTTTCTTCAAGCCTAAGAAAAAGTATCACCTTCTCCAAGAAACCTTTCCTCCTACTCCTCCTTAATCCTTAGTACCTTCCTGAGACTACCTCCAGTTTATCTTGCGTATGTATATATATATATATATATATATATATATATATATATATATATATGTATGTATATGTTGTTTCTACATAATTTTCTAATGCCTTTTGTAGCTAAATTACTTGAAAAAAACAATCTACAATAGGTTCTTCGGCTTTCTGTCCTCTCATTCTCTTAACTCCTTACAATCTCACTTCTAACCTCATCATTCCACTGAACTTGGTCTCTTCAAAGCTGCCGTTGTTCTCTTGGTTGCCAAATCCAATGGCCTGTTCTCTCTCCTCATTCTCCTTGATTACTGTGCCATCTTAGACACTTTTGATCACCATCGTCTTCTCAAAACTCCCTTTCATCTAGATTTTTAGGACACTCCTCTGTCCTAGTTCTCCTCTTACCTATCAGACTTCTACTCAGTCTCCTTTATCGGATCCTCATTGATGTCAGGCTGTCTAACTGAAGGTGTCCCACAGTGTTCTGTTTCGGGTTCTCTTCTTTTCTCCTCCATATTACTTCACTTGACAATCTCATCTGCTCCCATGGATTTAATTACCATCTCCATGCTGATGATGCTCGATCTACCTATCCTACCCTGACCTCTCTACTGACCACCAATCTCACATCTCCAACTGTCTTTCAAATATTCCAAACTAGATGTGCAATAGATATCTCAAATTCAGTATGTCCAAAATTCAACTCATTTTCTTTGCCCCTAACCTTCCACCATCACCACTTTCCTGTTACTACAGAGAGCAACACTATCCTCATAGTTCTTAAGGCTTGTAATCTAGGAGTAATTCTCAGCTCCTCACTGTCTCTCATGCCCATATCCACTCTATTGTCAAGACCTGTTGATTTCTCTTCTGCATCATCTCTCAAATAGGTTTCTTTCCTCTGATACTGCTACCACTCTGGTCCTCTGGTCCATATCCCTTCATGTCTGGACTATTGCAATAGCCTCATGGTGGTCTTTTCCCACTTAAGTTCATCTTCCATTCAGCCACTGAAGTGATTTTCCTAAAGTGCAAATCCAATCATGTCACCTTCTTACTCAATAAACTCCAGTGACTTCCTCTCACCCCCAGAATCAAATAGAAAATCTTCTGGCATGAGTAATGTCCATAGCCCTCTCCTACCCTTCCAGTCTTCTTACACTTTACCCATTGCCACATATTCTTTGATCCAGTGACACCGATATTCTGATTCTTTCACAAACAAGACACTCCATCTGTTGGTTTTGGGTATTTTCTCTGATTGTTCACCATGTCTGTAATGCTATGTCTCCCCATGTTTACTTGCTGCCTTCCCTGGCTTATTTTCAGTCCAAAGTAAAACCCTACCTACTATAGGAATCCTGTCCTAACTCTTCCTAATTTTAGTGCCTTCTATCTTTTCATTATTTCCTATTAACCTGTATATAGTTTATTTGTAAATATTTGTTTGTTTTCTTTCTCCCCCATTAGATTGTGAACTTCTTGAGGGCAAGGACTGTCTTTTAGCTTTGTTTGTATTTCTAGCACTTAAAACAGTGCCTGGAACATAGTATGCATGTTATGAATATTTATTGTTTGCCAAAATTCCCAAAAAAGCAAATTTCAGGGATGGGCCTTTCCTTTGCTAATCAGAATCTCAAGGTGGGAGATTAAAATTTTCAGATTTTCAACCCATTCTTACCAATGGTTTTCAGAAAGGTAACCACAGCAACTTCAGCATCTGGTATGATTTCTACTGTAAAGTCTCCACTTGCTTCTGAGAAGCCACTCATGTTCTCCACCAACAAAGTCAACAGATCTTCTGTCACTGGGTCTTGGATATTTTTAAATACAACCAATGAGGAAATAGTTCCAGGGCCTTTGGAGATATCCTTGGTCTGGGCTGATGTTTCCTCCAGTGGGAGCTTTGTGCCCTGGTCTTCTGATGCATCTAATTGGAAGAAGACGGAGGAGAAAGAGAATGAGTAGAAAGGAAAAAGGCAGACATAGCTGATGCTGAAGGGCAAGGCCTACATCATGGTGCTGTTGGGAATACAAAGTCTTTGACCTTCACTCAGCAGTGTGTGTTGACCTCTCCTTATGGCTGAGGAAAGTTAATTAGTTTTGTCATTACCTGAGATCAGCCAGTCTATGACTTCTACTCTTTCCACTTCTACTGCACTCCAACAATTGAAGCTATTTGAACACCATACAGGATATGAAGTTTGATAAAAGAATATCTTTCTTTGTCTAACAATTAATTCATCTTACATAATACAACATTTTTTTGCTCTATGATGCTAGGTTATCTGAAGATGTTGGTTACAAACTTCAAGAGAAACAAGAGTCACCATCTTTCACCCTTTCATACTTAACCTTGGCTTCTGTGGAAGTCACTTGAAGCACATTAAGAAATGTACAAAAAGGAAGTGGCTTTTCTTTGTTTTAGAGTAGCAGTTCAGCCACTGAAGAGGTAATCAGTGCTAAGGGCAAAGAAATTGATAGTTGCCCTCTGATTCTGGCTTGTGGATCTAAGTGTTTTAGTAAACAAATATTTAATGAATATCAGATTAACTAGTTCTTGCCTATATAGATTTTTGGGGAGTATGACCTAGGACAGACAGAATTAATTTCTCCTAGATGTTTTTCTTTGTTCAGTGTTACAGACCCTCTTTTGAGTCCAACATTCAGTCTATATGATGATCCTTTTTACAAAGACAATTGTGAGAAATACATTAGGATAGTGAAGTAAAATTTCCATGCCTTCCACAGAAAAGTGTCTTTCACAGTTGGTTGAGTGAAAGGAGGGAGTAGTGAGGAGGAGAGGGCAGATGACACTTGAACCTCACTCTCGTCTGAATTAGTTAAAGGGGGAAATAATCACATATATAGCCAATTGTGTGCAGAAATATATCTGAACCAACTGGGAAATAGGAGGAAAAGGGGATAAGAGAAAAACAGAGGGAAGGGGATAAGAGGACGGTAGAGTAAGGGAGGCAGTGATCAAAAGCAAAACATACTCTTGAGGAGGTCAGGGTTAAAAAAAGAGAAAAATAAAAGAATAGGATGGAGGGAAATGTACAGAAAGCAATCATAACTGTGCATGTGAAGTAGATGAACTAACCCCCAAAATGAAAGAAGATAGCAAATTCTATTAGAAATCAGAATCCAAAAAACATATATAGTATTTGTTGTTCACAAGAAATAAACTTGAAACAGTAAGATACAAATGAGGTTAAGATAAGGTAAATATCTAAAATGCTTCAGCTGAAGTTAAAAAAAAAATAGCAATCATAATCTCAGACAGAATAAAAAGCATAGATAAAAAGGTTTTTTTTTTTTGCTAAAAGACACCACAGAAAATGAACTACTATTAAACTGAACATATGTGTATCACATGACATGTCATCTAAATTCTTAAAGGAAAAGTTAAATGAGTTACAGAAGAAAATAGGAAAATTATAATAGTGGGGAACCTCAATTTAACCTCTCTCAGACCTAGGTAAATCAAACCATAAAATAATCAAGAAAATGGAATGGAATTTTAGAAAAGGTAGGTTTGCTAGCTCTCCAGAAAATATTGAATCAAAATAGAAAGGTTCATACCTATTTCTTAGCTGGGCATAACACCTTTAAAAAATTTGGTCATGTATTAAGGGCATAAAAATCTCACCACTGAATGAAGAAAAGCAGAACTACTAAATGCATCTTTTTCACAGCATAATGCAATAAAAATTTCAGTAAAAAGATTTTTGAAACAAAGATTAGATATTAATTGGAAATTAAATAACAATCCTATAGAATCGGTGGTCCAAGAATGAATATAGATATAAGAAATTAGAGCAAAGGCATATTAGGGAAGGGATTAGTCCTAAGCAAAACAAACACTAATTAATAATGAACAAAAATAATTGTAGTTCTTTTTAAGGTGGCAAAAAATGGGAATCTGAAGGAGTGCACATAAATCGGGGAATAGCAAAAACAAGTTATGGTATACAAATGTACTAGAAAATTACTGTGCTTTAACAAAGTACTGAAAGAAATGGTTTCAGCAAAACCTTGGGAAATGTAGACTGAAGTTAACAGAACCAAGAGAACAATTCATACAATGACAATAGTTCTTTATAATTAAATCTTTTTATTGTCTACTCATTCTTTAACATATGTACATGTTGTTCTCCTGTTATAATGGAAGCTCCTTGAGAACGAAGACTGTGTTTTTGTACAGTACCTGACCCATAGATGGCACTTAATAATTTGTGTTTGATTGGTTGATGGATTGTAGGGTACTGTGCAGGGTACTGTGGTACTAGAATGTCTATCATTACTATCTTCAAAGAAGTTATAGTATGAGTGGAGAGACAAGGAAGACCATTGTATTTGACCATTATTTTATAAGCGATGGGGAGCCACTGAAGGCATGTGAAAGAGGAAATAACGTGACGCAAGCAGTACTTTAAGAATTTTATTGGCATTGATGTGTAAAGGGGGTCGGAAGAGGAAAAGAATAGAGGCAGAGAGACTAGATAGGAAGCCTCTGCAGCAAGTCAAGTGTGAAATAACAAAATCCTCAACTACAATGTTAGCAGTGGGCATGGAAAAGATGGAAAGTATGCCAGAAGCAACCAGCTTCGTGACCGATAGGATATGGGGCCATGAGGAAAAGGAAGGAATAATGAATAGGCATTGAGGTTTTAAGCTTAACTAACTGAAACTATAGTAGTACATGTAATAGAAAAATAAGAAATCAGGAGTAAGAGTTAATTGGGGAATGGGAGAGGAAGAAAAAAATGAAAAAAATATCACCTTGGATTCTGTGCTGGAATGCAGTGTACAAGTTATCTAGGCCAATCTGTCAGAGAGCTACAAGAATTCTCATCACAGCAACCCAGACAAGGAAGGGGATATGTTAGAAAAGTCCCATCATCCAAGGGTTCTCTATCTCAGGTATTAAGACCATTGCTAAAGTTGATAGTAAGAAGTTAATTCACATAGGTAGCATGTCTATGCAAATGACTGCCTGGTCTACTTGTCCAGCCCTAGTCTCTCTCTTAACTTCCACCAATTGTATATTGGGCATTTTGAAATGTATGTCCTGAAAGCATCTCAAACTCAACATGCTCAAAACAAAGCTGATTATCTTTCCTCAAAACCAACCCTTCATCTGAGTTTCCCTATTTTTGTCGAGAGGACTATCACTGTTCTAATCCTTCCATTTTCACATCCTTCAAGTCATCTTGAGGATCACCTGGCATGATAAGGTACCAGACACTGAAGTCCTTGCTTGAGCTGAACTGCCAAGTATTCAAACTATGCTTCAGAGAGTGCAACTCCGATGGGCTGGCCACGTTGTTTGAATGCAAAATGTACGCTTGCCAAAAAGACTATTTTATGGAGAACTTGAATGAAGCATGCGATCATATGGTGGCCAGAAGAAGTGATGCAAGGACACTCTCAAGGTCTCTCTCAAGAACTTTGGATTTGACTGTGCAACATGGAAAACACTGGCACAGGACCAGCATGACGTGCCCACATAAGAAAAGGTGCTGGGCTCTTTGAGCAAAGTAGAAATGAGACAGCACAAAGTAAATGCAGGATGTACAAATTTGGGATATCCACCCCAAATATTCATACAGACTGTCTGTGCCCAACCTGTGGTAGAGCATTCTGAGCTAGTATTGACCTGATCAGCCATAGTCGGACACACTGAAATTTCACTTTACAATGGTGATGTCATTTTGGTCCTCTTTGCAGACGAAGGATAATGACCATCAATTTTTTTTTTGTTTTCCTTTTAGAAAAAACAAAAAAATAAAAATTTTATTTAAAAAATCTTTTTTTTATTTATTTAACTTTTTACATTCATTTTCACAAAATTTTGGGTTCCAATTTTTTCTCCCCTTTTTCTCCCCTCCCCCACCCCAATACACTGAGCATTCTAATTTTCCCTATCTCCAATCTTCCCTCTCTTTGGTCATCCCTCCCTTCTCTTGTCCCCATCTTCTCTTTTGTCCTGTAGGGCCAGATAACTTTCTATTCCTCATTAACTGTATGTCTTATTTCCTAGTAGCAACAACAATACTAAACAGTTGTTCCTAAAACTTGAGTTCCAAATTTTCCCCATCCCTCCCTCCCCACCCATTCCCTTCGGGAAGGCAGGCAATTCAATATAGGCCCTATCTGTGTAGTCTTGCAAATGACTTCCATAATAGTCGTGTTGTGTAAGACTAACTGAATTACCCTCCATCCTATCCTGCCCCTCATTGTTTCTATACTGTCTTTTGATTCTGTCCCTCCCTGAGTGTTGACTTCAAATTGCTCCCTTCTCCCATTGCCCTCCCTTCCATCATCCCCCCCCTTGCTTATCTCCTTCTCCCCCACTTCCCTGTACTGTAAGATAGGTTTTCATACCAAAATGAGTGTACATTTTATTCCTTCCTTTAGTCAAATGTGATGAGGGTAATCTTCTTGTTTTTTTTTTTTCTCAGCTCTCCTCTTTTTCCCTCCACTAAAAGGTCTCCTGCTTGCCTCTTAAATGACATATAATTTACCCCATTCCATTTCCCCGTCTTTCCTCCCCCTACCTTTCTCTCTCACCATTTACCTTAATTTCTTTTAAGCTATGGTCCCATCCTATTCAATTCACTCTATGCTCTCTGTGTCTGTATGTGCGTGCATGTGTGTATGTGTGTGTGCGTGCACGCATGTACATGTGTGTGTGTGATCCCACCAACTACCCAGATACTGAAAAGTTTTAAGAGTTACAAATATTGTCTTTCCATGTAGGAATGTAAACAGTTCATTTTTGGTAAGTCCCTTATAACTTCTCTTTGCTGTTTACTTTTTTATGCTTCTTCTCACTCTTGTGTTTGAAAGTCCAATTTTCTTTTCAGCTCTGGTCTTTTCATCAAGAATGCTTGAAAGTCCTCTGTTTCATTGAAAGACCATATTTTCCCCTGAAGTATTATACTCAGTTTTGCTGGGTAGGTGATTCTTGGTTTGAGTCCTAGTTCCTTTGACTTCTGGAATATCCTATTCCACGCCCTTCGATCCCTTAATGTAGAAGCAGCTAGATCTTGAGTTATCCTGATTTTATTTCCACAATACTGGAATTGTTTCTTTCTAGCTGCTTGCAATATTTTCTCCTTGACCTGGGAATTCTGGAATTTGGCCACAATGTTCCTAGGAGTTTCTCTTTTTGGATCTCTTTCAGGTGGTGATCGATGGATTCCTTCAATACTTATTTTGCCCTCTGGTTCTAGAATCTCAGGGCAGTTTTCCTTGATAATTTCATGAAAGATGATGTCTAGGCTCTTTTTCTGATCATGGCTTTCAGGTAGTCCCATAATTTTTAAGTTGTCTCTCCTGGATCTATTTTCCAGGTCAGTTTTTTTTCCCATGAGATATTTCACATTCTCTTCCATTTTTTTCATTCTTTTGGTTTTGTTTTCTGATTTCTTGGTTTCTCAGAAAGTCATTAGACTCCATCTGTTCCATTCTAATTTTGAGAGAACTATTAAATTCAGTGAGCTTTAGAACCTCTTTTTCCATTTGGCGAATTTTGCTTTTGAAGGTATTCTTCTCCTCATTGGCTTTTTGAACCTCTTTTGCCAATTGAGTGAGCCTATTTTTCAAGGTGTTATTTTCTTCAGCATTTTTTTGGGTCTCCTTTACCAAGGTATTGACCCGTTTTTCATACTTTTCTTGCATCTCTCTCATTTCTCTTCCCAGTTTTTCCTCCACCTGTCTAACTTGCTTTTCAAAATCCTTTTTGAGCTCTTCCAAGGCCTGAGCCCACCTGACATCCCCCTGGGGTGTCTGGGGTATGGAGGCCCCGCCCTCCACGTCTTTCCCTGATGGCAAGAATATATCCTCGTTGTCAGATCCGAAAGTCGGGATCATTTGCATCTGCTCAAAAAAACTCTATAGTCTTATTTTTCTTCCCTTTTCTAGGCATTTTCCAAGCCAGTAACTTGACTTCTGAGATTCCTCTCCACCCCCGCCTAGATCTGCCCAGCTAGTGCTTGGGGTCTGAGATTCAAATGGGCTTTCCGCGGCAGGCGCGGCTGCTATTCAATGTGAGCTTTAGTTCTGGTGCTGGGGTGGGGGCAGGGCCACCTCCCAGGCTCAGCTCCCTCAAGGGCTTTATGCAGAGACCTTCAGTAATGAAGTGAGTGGGGCAGGGCCGTCTCCCAGGCTCAGTTCCCTCAGGGGCTGTATGCAGAGACTTTCAGTAATGAAGATTCTGCCTGCCTGCTCGGGGAGTCCTGGGGGCCACCGCTGCTGCTGCTGCCTCTGCCTCTGCCGCTTCCTGCCCCTGCCTCTGCCTCCACCGCTTCCTCCCGAGAGTGCCCGAGTCACGGAGACACCCCGCTCCGCTCTTGGCCAGCCCAGACGTGTCTCTCACTGACCTGTAGTGTCTGTGGGCGGAGGGACCTTCCAGGCCGCCGGAGCTTCTGTCCCTGAAGCCTGCTCAGATCAGCTTCTCTGGGACCGTGGCCAGGGCAGCGCTGGGGTGGGGTCCGCTTTCCGGGGCATGACGGACCCTGGGGACCACTCTCCAGGGCTCTCTGGAACGGAAATCTCTTCCACTGTGTTTCTGCACACCCTGCAGTGATCCAGAACTTGTGGGGAGCTCTTCTTACATTAAATGCATGGGCTGTGGGTTTGGAGCTAGCATACATGAGTCTTTCTACTCCGCCATCTTGACTCCGCCCCCGACCATCAGTTTTCTACAACATGCCAAAATAAGTTGCCTGGCCTTAGCCATTCTACCTCTTTACATCATGTTCCATCACAAATCATGGATTTTAACCATGACCAAGCTGAACACACCCTGATAACTATAGAAAATTAGGTATGATGATGCGGACCTCTCTTAGTGAGGAAAACAAGTGATTAATTGCTGTATATCATACTCATCCAGAATTAAATGTTACCTTGTTCTTGGGTTCCATCTTTGATCTTGGATTCCTGAAAACCAAAGAAAACCCAAATATTAAGAAGAATTCCTCCATTCCAAGAAGATATATTTAGAGCCAGTCTGGTAACACACAACTGGAATAAATAAAACAAAATCCTGTAGCTTCCCTAAGCCACACAAATTCATAACACAAAGGAGATAATAATGTTGCTGAGTCTATGCATTACTAGCATCATACCTGGGGTATCCAATTTAAAAGTTGGATTAACTGAGGAGTCATGGTTGGAGAGTGATTAGAATGGTGAGTCATTTGTACCATACAAGGAAGGGTTGAGGGAGAGTTTGTTTTTGTTTTATTTTTAGCCCAGGAAAGAAAAGAATAAAGATGTCTTTCCATTCCACTCTGCTTTTATGAGTGAATTTAATTTTAAATGTGTTACTTAGCATTTAGGAATTTATTTTCAAACAATCTCAGCTTTTGGTGAGGGATTGTCTTGGCAGTAGACTCCCAAGTATTTCATGTTGTCTCTTCTCCCCTCTGATTGGACAGTTGGAGGGTAGAACACTAAACTCCTAAAGTTTGCCTTTATTTGTAATAAAGGTTGAAGTCTGGACTTTCTAACTAACTCCCCAGTGACCAGATATTCATCAGGATGACTGGAGATGACCCAGGATGAGACAATTGGGGTAAGTGACTTGCCCAGGATCACACAGCTAGTGAGTGTCAAGTATCTGAGGTAAGATTTGAACTCAGGTCCTCCTGATTCTTGCACTAGTGCTCTATCCACTGCACCACCTAGCTACCCCTCTGGCATATAGCAGGTACTTAATAAATGTTTGTTGAATTGAATAATAAGCTGTGGGACCTTGAGCAAGTTACTTAATCCCTCTGTGCCTCAATTTCCTTATCTAGTTTGGACTAGGTGGTCTCTAAGGGCCCTCCTGGTTCTAAATCTATGATCATATGGTTCCAGATAAAGAGTACTAAAAATTCAGGAGGTCAGAAAAGGCCTCATGTAGAAGGCAGCATTTGAGCTATGTTTTAAGGGAGGGTATAGATTGTAAGAGGCTGATGTGGGGAAGGATTGAACAATATAAAGGCTAAATGTAAAACCCTGGGCTCAGCTCTCAGTGTTCTCCACCAAGTGACTACAGAGTCTATTGCTTTCTCTATTCTTTTTAAAGCCAACACTTGCTCTTTTCAGTACATTCAAGGGCTCACATTTATTGCCACATTTGTACCTTCATATTCTTTTCAAACTTTTTCCTCCTTTATGGCCCTCCTACAGTGCATACCTGTGCAGGGTATACCCTGGTGCCTTTCTCCCACTTCCTAGTCCATGACGTACTTACTTCTGTGGTGACTGGTTTCTCATTGATTTTATTCCCATTCTTTCCTGTAGGCAGTCTGACAGTGAGTTTCAATTTTTCCTCTCCTCTCAACTCTAATTCATGGTTCTCTCTCATCAGAACCCGTTGTCTTACTGAAAAATAAAGGGTGAGAAAGATTGTAGCACTGGAATCTTTAAAGCAGGTAAAGACAGTTCCAAAACTCCATGATTTACACACTTCTATGTTATATATTTATATATTTAGTAAAGCTATATATTTAGTAAAGTATCCAAAGAAAATGGAGAGTAAATAAGTTATTTACTTAATAATTATGTCCCAAATTCTGACTATGTGAATAGCATAAGGCAAGATGTTAAGGATGACACAAGACAAGATAGTACATAATGCCATGTTCTTAAAAGCTTACAGACTTTTGAGGGGACAAGATGTACCTATGTACATGAAAATAATAATTTGCTGCTTATGTTCAACATTTATTAAGTTGTTATTATATTCAAGGCATCTTGGTAGGAGCTGGGGCCACAAATACAAAATGAATATAATCCTTGCCTTCAAAGATTTTACATTCTCCTTACAGAATTACAAGACTTGCACAGAAATGGAAATATCAAATCAATTAAAAAGGAAGACAGCCTTAATGATAGCACCATCAGAAATTTAGGTTAAAAAATACATGTGTGACCCATACATTGCTATGAACCCATTTAAATTGGCAGTGTTGCCTTTGGAATTGTGTCCAACATGGCATCTACATCCCTCCTTGCTGGGGTGGCTTACTCATCTCAAGATGCCCTCACATTAGAAGGTCTGGGTTTTTTCCAGGATTAGAGACTAGTGAAAGGTGGCTATGCTGCTAAAATTTATTCTTGATTCTACACGTCACCCTACTATGGCGGGGGATGGGGAGGAAATAAACTCAGACTACTTCTCATTGTAGTTCCTAAGTTTCTACTAGTATACGTCACACACACACATACACACACATATATGTATATATATATATATATATAATCGTAATGAAACTGTGGACTCTTTAAAAAATTATGAACACTTTTCATTTTTACATCACTCAAATTTCCCATGTATATTTTCCCCTAACTTCTGAAGAAATGGAATGAGGACCAGTTACAAAATGGAGTTGGTCTGGTGTGAAAATTAAGAGAATAAATTAGATTCTATCTCACCAATACTAACTATACCTTGTGCCGTCACATATATTATCCTCAAACTATATAGTATAAGTCATCTATTGTTTTGTAAATGCAGGCAGATAAAATTAATCAGCACCTGTCAATTCTGGGAAAAGAAAGACCCTAAAACCTACTTGTGCCCCTCCCAACTTGACCAAAACTAACTCTTAACCCCAACCCCAGCTTGGAAAGCCCCTAATCTTTCCTCCAATTAAAATCCTAATTTTGCATCCTAGCTCGTATCTATCAATTTTTCCTTTTAATTAATTGGTCTTATTCGATTAATTGTTTTTAATACATAAAAATTGATCTTACTCTATAATCAAGGTCTTTGGACCAGCTGGGGAGTCAACTGATCCACTTATTTTCTTGTTTTGCTAATAAATTATATAGTTTGAATTGTTTCCTCAGTTATTATTAATCCCCACAAAACTTCCCAGGGAGTCATTTTATATAACACATAATTATTTGCATTTAAAAATAAAAATACAGAGGAGAGAAAAATAATTAGCACAACATCAATACATTAAAAACAATTTGAAAATATATTGTTCCACACCTGCAGACCTTTCAGCTTCCGCAAAGCAGTAGAGGAAGGTGTCTTCTCATATCTCTTAGGGACCTTGCTTGTTCTTTGTAATTTTGCAACAATTACTTTCAATTATTTTTTGCTAGGTATTTATTTACAGTTTCCATGGTTGTAGTCCTATATTTCTTGACTCTGCTTATTTTACTCTGTATCAGTATATGTGTTTCATGTTTTTCTATATTTATTTTTTGCAGCACAAAATATTCCATTACATTCATGTACAACAATTTATTTAGCCACTTACCAATTGATTGGCACCTACCTTGTTTCTGGTTCATTGCTATCACAAAAGTATTGATAAGTGATTTCTTTTTATTTATGTATTTATCAAGTATTTGTCAAAACGTTTGATCAGGTATTTATCTATACTTTCTTTTTTTTTATCAGACTTCCTTAGGGTATATGCTTAGTAGTGAAAAACTGGAGTCAAAGGGTATGGACATTTTAGTCACTTTATTTGCTAAATTCTAAATTGCTTTCCAAAATGATTTTTTTTTTACTAATTCATAGCTCTACCAACAATGAATTAGTATACTTCTCTTTCTACCACCCTACCAACCTTAATTATTCTCATCTTTTGTTAACTTGGCCAGTTTTCTGGGTATGAAGTAAAATCTCCAGCTTGTTTTGATTTACATTTCTCTTACTAAAAACATTCATATGTCTGTTAGTTTACAAATCAGAACATGAAACATCCACAAACCTGAGGAGACAACGGACTCATAAAACCGAGTAGTTTACAAAATCCTAGTAGTGAGGGAAACCAGTGTGTTAGGGTCAGTTTAAGACTAAGAACTGTAGACCTGGGTGTCCACCAGGAAGAATCCTATTCTTTACTACTCTCAGATCCCAAAAGCAGCATTAAACCCTTTGTGACAGCATTATATTCTTTCAGTGAAATAGCAACCCTCAGTTTAGGATAAGCTGTTTGGTTCCTTTGGCTGGCCACTCAAGCAATGAGCTCTCAAAGGCTGTTAATTTATTTAATTCTGTAAAGTGCAAAAGCCCTTTAGACTAATTACTATCTGGGCCCTTAAGGACTTTCCCTCTAAAAAGCTATAGATGGTGGTAAAGAGCTATGCAGACAACCTCAGCCAATTCTACTCAATTCTTCACTCTCAGTTCTTCGCCAATGAAAATATCTCTTCCATCAGTTGTAGGCTAAGGCTGGTTCAGTTAGCTTTCAAACGGTAGATGGCAGTAAAGAATATACAGTTAATTCAGCAGGATTATGTTCTTTGCCTGTGACCTCCCAACAGCTGACAGAGCCTGTCTGGCAACAGTCATCTCCCACCAATTCCCAATCAACTGCCATTATCTTCTGATACTCCTCTGTTTTACCTCTTTAAAGCAGCAATAATCCCTTTTGCTCCTCTCTCCATCTTCCACTTCCCTCTTTGGGCAGCTTCCCAATCTTCCCAATCTTCCAGCCTCTGACTTCTCTGCTTAACTGGTTATTAAATACTCAAATCAAAGCATTACAATTCTCCCTTACTCAGGCAGAAAAGTCTAAATCAACAATTCTGTCAGGTGTAACACTAACGAGCAATGATAGAATTGTTGATTCCAATAGTGTCCCCAAAGGTCTTGCATTTAGAGTTTCTCTTCTGTACCATTCAAAATCCTGAAAATAGTCATTTATAAAATAGTTGATGGACAATAATGCAATGTAGTCATTCCCACATTGTCATTGCTTTTCCCTCAGAGCTGCTCTCAAAAAGAACCTCTCAGGACATTCATTTATCCTAGGGACTGTTTTCTCTCAGTTTCTTAGAATTGTCTCAGGTTGCTTTTCTAAAAGTGTCCTTTTCTGCCCCTCATTAACTAAAATATTCACATAAAAAGCTGTACACACAAAAATAAATATTTAATAGTTTCATGTATGTATGTGACTCTCTAACAACTGGGGAGCAGGAGGGAGGAATGAGGAAAAGTTTTGTAGGAGGTGACATTTGACCTGGACCTTAAAGGGGAGTAGGAAATCCAAGAAACCAAAGAGAGGTGGAGAAGTATTCCATGTATAGGGGCAGCCTGTACAAAGGCAGGAAGATTAGAAATTTCATGGTATGTACCAGTAACTGTAAGACAGGTACTTTGGCTGGAAGATAGAGTACATGAGCAAAAGAGATGTTAAAGTAGTCTGAAAGATAGTTTACAAAAGGCTTTTAATTCCAAACAAAAGAACTCTATTTTATCCTAGAAGCCATAGGTAGTTCCTGAAGATTCACAAATAGTGGATGTGGCCAGACTTATATTTGATCAAATTGGCAACTGTGTGAAAATTTCACAGAAGAGGAAAGTTCTTACTTAGAACTAAGAGAAATAACACGATTAACCCTTTCCTGTTGATCGCTTACTATATGCAGTTACTCTGTAAAGAAAGTGATTTAAGAATTCACCTGTGAAAAAGGATCTCTCTTAAACCTGGGAAGACTTGTGTGAATTGATACAGGGAAGTAAGCAGGAGAACAATTGATACTGCAACTACAACATTGTAAATTTCAAACAACTTGGAAAGATGTAAGAACTTTGATCAACACAGAAACCAGAGGACCTACAGTGACTAAGCATGTTACCCAGCTCCTGTCAGAGCAATGACAAACACAGGGTACAGATTAAAACATAAAGCGTTTGGACATAATCAATAAGGGAATGCTCACTATACAGATCTGTTACAAGGATTTTGTTTTTCTTTTTTATTCTTTTTCAAATGTGGGAGGGAGAGAAAATAGATTTGTGTTCATTGATAAGTCAAACTAAATTTAAAATAAAATAAATTTAAAAAGAAGATAACTTTTTTTAAAAAAAAAAGAAAAATTGTCTTTCAGAAAACTGATGGTGAAGCGTACTTCCCAAGACACCAGATTCCTACTCCCCTTTGATCTCTTGCTGATCTAATAACAGCTAATATTTATATAGCCCTTACTCTGTGCCAGATCCAGTGATGAAGCTTTACAATTACCACTTTATGTAATCCTCACAATAACTCTGGGAGGTAGGTGCTGTTATTATTCCCATTTTATAGATGGGGAAGCTCAGTTTACATGACTTGTCCAAGGTCACAAAGTTGCAAAGCATCTGAGGCTAGATTTAACCTCAGGTCTTCCAGACTCCAAGCCAAACTCTCTACTGAGTTACTGAGTTGCCTTTACTCATCAGCAACCTGAGTCCATTGGTCCTACTATATTTCTGTGTTCTCGTACCTGGAACCAAGTAGATGAAGTTGATGACTGGACACAATGAATGGATTGCACCTGATATCAACCCATCCCTCACAGCTACAGGCAAATCCCTTTTTTCTTCCATCTCTGACAGATTCACATACTTCCTTTTGGCTATCTGCCAAAGCACCTTTCTCCTCAAATCCCACCAATTCTAATTCCATTCCTGTTCTGGCATTTTCTCAGCAGATAACTTTGCCTTCTCTGAAACCAAGAAGATTCCTCATGCAGGAGAGGCATATTAATGTTTGTTACAGAGTTCCTTAGAGGGTAGAAGTGAGGAAAAGCCCCCTTTAAACTGTTCTCCAACCAGTCAATGTGCTATATCTGCCTTCTGTCATCTTGTCAATTTACTTGTGTCACAAACACCTCATAGTTGTTTGATTTCATTACTCTTATTACCAGCCATCCTGAAATCTTTCATATGATGGTTAATAGTTTGAAATTCTTTTTTTTTTTTTTAGAATTGTCTATTCAGCTATATTCAAGCAACCTTTATTAAGTACCTATTAGGTAGAGGGAGTCCCTAGGGGCATAAAGAACTAGTTCTACCTTGAAGAGGTTTAAAAGTAAGGGGATGAGCCTGGTACACAAATAATTATAATGCAAAGCAGAAAATGATTGAGTGCCTAGAGTGATCAAACAGAATGACTCAGAAAAAAAAGAGGAACCAATCATTTCTAGCTTGAAGAATCAGCGTTTTCAAATTTAATGGAAAAGATGGGTCTTTAAAAAAAAGGATATTACTAGTCAAATTTGGATGAAGGTGGAGTATGGGAAGTCTACTCTACTATTGGAGATCAGAATATCCTATAGAAAGGTTAAAGCATAGAGGAGAAGAAAATAAGAAGACAATTTTGTCTAGAGCATAGAGTGAAGGGGACTACTATGAAATAAGGCTGGAAAGGTAGTTGAAGCCAGACTATTATAGGCTTTGGATGCCAAAGTAACAAGTTTGCATTTTATCTCATAGACCAATTTTCTTCAAAGTGGGGATTGGGGTTTCCTGGGAGTCCATGGTTTTAAGAAGACTGAGCCCAAGTGGTATGTGATTAACTAGAGGATGGGATGATGGGTTACATCCCTTTCTGTGATAGAGAATTATGGGGTTTTTCTCCAACACTAGCTACACCTATACCTATTCCCCCAACACTACCCTACTTCAACCATCCCTTTGACTGGTCAAGTTCCCAAACATTCCCCTTCTGGTCCAGCTGTTGATTCCTCAAGCCAAGTATAGCTGTACTACTCACAAAGCACCCAACTAGCAACTATGCAATTGCAACTGAAAAAATTACCTTCCCAACAAAACAACGAAAAGACAAAACAACCCCTGAAGATTCACCTCCTGTCCTGATAATAATGATAATAAGAACAGCAGCAACAACATCTCTAAAGGTATGTGCCAGGCATTGTGTAAAGTGCTTTAAAATTATTATTGCATATCATCCTCGTAACAACTTTGGGAAGTAAGTGCTATTATTATCCCCATTTTACAGATGAGGAAACTGAGGCAGAGGTTAAGTGACTTACCTGAAAATACACAGCTAGTAAACATCTGAGACTAAATTTGAACTCAGGTCTTCCAGACTTCAAGCCCAGCTTGGCACCAGATCTTACTTAGTGCCATGGAAAATACCTTTGTAGGGAAGGTCCTATGTTCTGTGGCTATTAGTGGTGGGCAAGAACCCCAAGTCCACTTTTCCTGTTCAGCGGAGCCAGGCAAGTCTCACAGAATGAGCAGACATGAATGGGTTGTGATATACACCTCAAATTTCTTTACGTCATCTTTCTCCTCAAACCCATTCCTCTTATGAATCTCCCTTTTACTGCCAAAGGCACCACCATCCTTCCAAGCTGCCTAGATTCCCAACCTTAGTGTCTTGGTGACTTCTCATTTTTCTTCACCCCACAGATCTGATTGGTTGATTAATCTTGCCATTTCTACTTTTACAATCTCTTGCATGAGACACCTTATCTCTAACACAAAGTCACTTTCTTGATTCAAGCCCTCATCATCCATTCCTGAAATAAAACAACACTTGGCTTACCATGAATGGTGTCTCTGTCTTGTCTTTCCTCACTCTCCTCCTTTTCTCACACAAGCTGACACAATGACTTTAGATGTACCTACGTCATTCCCTGCCCCATAGACCCCAAGGGTTCCCTATTGAGATTAGAATCAAATTTCTTTCATCTTCATTTCATCATTTAAAATTTCTCTTTTCTATGTAAGCTTTGTAAGGTACCTAATTATTAACACCATAATAATGTATATAATTTGTAAGAAAATACACATATATTGAGGGCATGTGCTCAACTTTTTAAAAAAGTAGGTAAAGATACAGTATCAAAAGTTTAGAAATCCATGCCAGCCTATGAGAGCCACAAAAGACTTCCAAGCAGCTGAATGTGTTCTATGGAAATGTGAAGGTAGCCCAAGACAACTCAGTAGTTCTGAGAGAGCTATCTGCCTGATTCCTGCCAGCCAAGGACCCTACTGTGAGCAATACTTGTTGTACCTGTGCAGGTGCTTCTAAACTGTACAGCTACATCTCTGCAAGAAAAGGTGCTACTCCTGCTATCCAGTGGGATGTGACCAGGGCTATGTTTGCAAAGCTCCCTAAACTGACAGTTGTAGCTGCCGCTGTTGCTACCACTTTCTCCCCACCTCCATTTCCCTCTGTGCCTGCAAATAGAGAAATCAGCACAAGCCTGACTTTCATATATTTTCTCCTTTCTTTTCTCCTCAGAAATCTATGGATGAAAATACACTCATTGAATAGTGGGAGCAAGACAGACAGAGATAGAAAGATAGGGAAAAGTGGAAACAAAGAAAGGCAGAAACAGAGAGACAGAGATAAAGAGACAGGAAAGGAAAGAAGGAAGGAAAGGAGGGAGGGAGGATAGGAGGAAAGAAAGAAGGAAGGAATGAATGAAGGAAGGGAGGGAGGCAGGGAGGAAAGGAAGGAGGGAGGGAAGAAATCACAGAGCTACACCTAAAGAGCATACTTTTTGGAGTCAGAGACCCCGGGTATTATTCCTGCCTCAACTGTTTACTACTCCTCCCTTTTCTAGGTCTTGGTTTTCATTTCTTTCAAATCAAAGGTGAACTAGATGATCTCTCAGGTCTCCTTCAGCTCTACCTACCTTCTTCATGTTCAAAGAGGAGAAGGATTCCAGAGTGGCCCATCTGCAGTCTTAGCACACACTCGCCCCCTCCTGATCTCTGGGAGCTCTGGAAGTAGCATTGCAACTTGTTACACAACTTCTTGGGGGGATCAGGACCCCAGGGCCCTTCCAGCACCAGAGGGAAAGGGCCTGGGATCTCCATGTCCCCCAGCCCTGACTGTCGGCTTCTTCCCACTAGTTTAGAAAACTCTTTTGGTTTCCTTTTCTTGGAAAGCCAGTGTCCACAGATTACACAAGCCAACCCCTAGAGGGCAGTCACCCAGCTGGATGTTAAGTCAGCTGACAACAAATTCCACCAAAAGTGCTCCTCTCCCTTGGATTCTTTCACTCAGGTTTCCACAGACTCTCTTCCCCTCACAAAACTTTGAAGTGTGTGTGTGTGTGTGTGTGTGTGTGTGTAATGGATCCCTCGTTTACACAGCTAGGGATCCCTTCTCGCAATATTTTTGAGCACACTAAATAAAATACATAGCATTACAGAGGAAAGTAATTGTTTTCAAATGTAGTTATCAAAATATTAGGGTGAAAACCCCTGAGTTAGCATCCCTGTGTAGATCTTCCTACTCTTACTCTGAGGCAGGGCTAAGAAATCTGTATGAGATGATTTGTTTCCTTTTCCACCTGCAGTATTTTGTTAGACTGACATTTAAAAGACAATACAGAGGAAAAAAATAGCAAAACTGAAAGCGAAAACAACGTTGAATTAATAAACAAGACTTTTATCGTTCAGTCCTATCTGAACCTTTATGATCCCATTTGGGGTTTTCTTGGCAAAAATACTGGAGTGATTTGTCATTTTCTTCTCCACTTCCTCTGTTTTGTCAGGCAATCATAGGTTACATGACTTGCCCAGGATCACACAGCTAGGAAGTATCTGAGACTGGATTTCAACTCAAGTCTCCCTGAATCCAGGCACAGTGCTCTATCCACTAAGCCACTGGAGGCCTCCAATAAATTAAACTAGGAGTTATAGTCAAATTAGCTAACAGTTTATCTCATTTGAAAAACAATGATAGTGTCAACCTGAATTCAAGAGAAAACAATCAGTATAGTAAAATGGAGGTTTTAATTGGGGCAAGTGAGCTGCAGCTTGGGGTACTACAAAGCAGGTTCTAGGGTACCCAAGGCGGGACTGGGAACAGGGTTTGTATAGGGTACTAAGGCAAGGGGAATGGCCAAGTTGGGAGGTGTTAGGGGAGGTGGGAGGGGTTAGGCAGAGGATTATGCAAGACCTAGCAGCTACTATGTTGAAGAACTGTAGGTCTTGGAACGCTATATTTTGACAGCAAAAGAGTTGCAGTTATGACCAAGGAGAACTAACCCAGCAAAATTAAATATAATCATGAATGGGAAAAAATGAACCTTTAAAGAACTGAAAGACTTTCAGATATTTGTGATAAAAATAGAACATATAA
Source organism: Bettongia penicillata ogilbyi (assembly GCA_023548195.1). Classification (NCBI taxonomy): domain Eukaryota; kingdom Metazoa; phylum Chordata; class Mammalia; order Diprotodontia; family Potoroidae; genus Bettongia; species Bettongia penicillata. Next base: position 186,243 of record JAJHZJ010000888.1, on the reverse strand, counting down.
CTTCCAGGAGAGACATAAAGTAAACATTAAGGACCAATTATAAGGGACACAATAAGGTCAAATTGTTTGCTTATATATGAAAATATTATCAATTCTTTTATGACATACTTTTTATTTAGGTAGTTTGAAAGAAAGTCTTGGGTTAAGCTGAATACGATGGGGGTGATTAAAAAATAAAACTGTGAAAGGAGATAAAAAAGGAGAAATTATCTCATACTAATGAAGCAAAAAAGGAAAAATCAATACAGAAGAAGCTAGTAGGGGGAGAGTGGGTAGTGCTGACATCATACTCTCATTGGGAATGGGTTAATGAGGGAACAACATATATGTCTAAAAGGGTATAAAAGTCTAATATCAGAAAGAAATCAAAGGGCAAAGAGATAGGGTGGAGGGAGAGCATAAGGGAGGGATTGCTGAAGAGGTAGAAGGGCAAGGTCATGAATAGAAGCAAAACAGCAGAGTGAGAAGGGATAGGAATAAGATGAGAAGGATACTAAGGAAAAATAGGAAGAAGAAAAATACAGCAAATAATTATAGCTTAGAATGTGAATGGGATGAATTTACCTATAAAATGGAAACTGATAGCAGATTAAAAATTTGAATTCAACAATATATTTCTTTCAGGAAATCCTATGAAAATGAGATACACACAAATATAAATAAAGGTCAGGAGTAGAATTATTATATATATTTATATATATTGAAAAAGGTAGTAATCATGATTTCAGATAAACTTAAAGCTAAAATAGATTTAACTACACTATATGTCAGCCATATTATTGAATGTTGTTTTAGACCATTTCAAATAACTAGACAGTATAAAATACCTGTGATTATACCTGCCTAAACAGACACAGGAACTATAAAAATATAAACATAAAACACGATTTATACAAATAAAGTTAGAGCTAAATAGTTGAAGTCATATTTATTGTTCTTTAGTAAATAAAGCCAATATAATAAACTAAATTAATAATTTTATCTAATTAATTTATGTGATGCCATTCTAATTAAATTACTAAAAGGATTTTACCTAGAAAAAATAGCAAAGTGTATTTAGAAGAACAAAATGTCAGGAACTTCAAAAAAAACAGGGTAAGAAAGATGTAGAGAAAGCATATTCAGTAGTATCAAACCTTACACATATCATAACATGAAAGCATTGTTGAAGTGAAAAATAGATAATTTCAATTATTTTAAATTAAAAATTTCCACATAAAAAATGGATGTAGCCAAGAATGGAAGCAATACAGAAAGTTGGGGGTGGGATTGGGGGAAATATTCATAGACAATCTCTCAGATAGAGTGTGATTGAGTTGGAATATTACTGTGCTGCAGGAAATGATGCATTGCTTAATTTAGAAAAACACATTAAGACTTGGACTTACGAAGGGAGATGTTATCCAACTCCAGATAAACAGATGACAAGAGAAATAAGCATAGTATGGTATTACACATGTGTGTATGCATACATGTGTATGGTTATAAAAATATGTACACATGTGTATGTGTGTATACATATATAGTATATTCATGTGTATATATATATGTACATACATACATACATATTCACACTTAATTGTAACCTTTCTAAGGGACAAAGAGGGGGAAAATAGTTAAAAGTGCACAGCAGAGAACAAAGGAAAACCTACAAAAAGGCAAAGAAAAGCTGGACAACTGAAAATAATATATAGTATTTATTATATAGGTTTTCTTGAAATGGAAATTTATTGCTTTATATTGAATCCTCCATTATGTCCTACTGTGTATATGGCACAGTTTTTTTTCCTCTTCTTATGTTTCACTTAAGTTTAAAATAAATTTAAAAACTTAAAAAAAGAAATGATGAAGGGGATGGTTTCAGAAAAACCTGGAAGGACTCATATCAACTGATGCAAAATTAAATCTGAAGAACTAGGAAAACAATTTGCATAATATTAATAATATTTTAAAGATATCAATAGCAAAAGGCTTAGTAATTCTGATCAATATAGTGATCTGCAATTTAGTGATCTACCAAAATTTCAAAGGACACATGAAGAAAAATACTATTTACTTCCAATGGGTGGGGGAATAGACGAGAATTTGGAGATAAAAATAAAACTTTTTTTAAAAAAGGAAAAAAGAAAGAAGAGAGTAGTTAGGGATGACAAAAAGGTGGGGGTACATTGAGACTTTTTTTAAATTCATAGAACAGGTAGAAGTTCAGAATAAAATTGTAATGTGCAGAAAAATGAAACCATGTCTAAAATTTATTGTGTATATTTTTAAAGTATTGTGAAATGGAGGTTAATTGCTTCATATGTGTGCATATGTATTCCTCATGCTTTTCACAAAAATTAGCCCCCAAATCTAACGTAGTTCTAGAAAGAAATTTAGTAAGTTATTCCATAGAGGAGAGTAAGCCAGAAAAGAGGTGTAACTCCCTCTCATCTAGGTCTGGATGATTTACATTATATAGGATTTAGAGAAGAGTACATGCACATGAATCACATGTATGCAGTTAGGCAGTTTTGCTAAGAAGGCAATGGGAAAGCAAGATTGAAATGGATATCGGTAAATGTAAGCACTTAATAACATTTTGGTGAAACTGGAAAACAAAGGAAATGCAAAACATAAGTTTATGTGGACCCAAAACAAGGCCTGGAAAGCATAGATTCAAGATCTAAGGGAACTCCAAATTCCTTGTAGAAATTTCTGATATTCCTAAATATTTACTGAGAGGAGGTCCACATTTGAGGTTAAAATAATCTCTAGTCATGTAAAGTTAGGTTCAAATAATATTAACCATTCTCTCTTAGTGTTTTGTGTGTGTTTGTGTTTTGTGTGTGTTTGTGTGTGTTTGTGTTTGGTGTTTAAGTTCAGAAGAATAAAATCTGATTTAAAAACAAACAAGAATCTCAAAGAAAATAATTTTTTAAAGGGAAGAAAAGGAGGCTAGCAGATTTCAAAGTATACTACAAATAGCAGTAGTAATCATGATTTGGTGTAGGTTAAAAATAGAGATATCAGCCAGTAAAACAAATTAAGCAAATTGAAAATAGAAACAAGAGAACTCAGTATTCCACAAACTCAAAGACTCTAGCTGCACCATTCCATAAAAACTTCTGGGAGTACTAGAAAGCAAACTGGAAGAAATTAGGTTTAGACTAACATCTCATTACCATATAGCAATATAAGGGCCAAATGAACATGTGATAATAATGTGATAATAAGGTCACATCATTTAGAGATAAAAATTAAAAACTGAAGAAGCCAGTGGATAGAGCACTGATTCAGGAGTCAGGTGAACTGGGTTCAAATCGGGCCTCTGCCACTTACTAGCTGTGTGACCCTGGGCAAGCCACTTAACCCTGACTGCCTCCTTCCCCCTCCAAAAAAAAAAAAATTAGATAAGCAAGTTTTTCTGACTCTATGGATAAAGAAAAGATTGTGATCAAACAAAGGCTAAAGAGGATCACAGAATTAAATAGACAATATTAATTATATTAAATTGGAAAGGCTACACACACAACAGTGCAGCTGAAGTTAATTGGGAAAAAAATTCTTTGCCTCAAAATTCTCTGATAAAACCTTTACTTCCAAGATTTAAAGAACAAATTCAATTTTTATAAGAATAACAGCCATTCCACAGGTGATAAATAGTGAGTGTGGATAGTTCTCAAGGTAAAAAAAAGCCTAAGCTATCAAGAACCATATAAAAAAAATCAAAATCTCTAAAAATTAGAGGAATGAAAAATAAAGCAATTATAATGTGCCATCTCATATCTATTAGATTGAGAAAATTTGGCAAAAAAAGGAAAATGACTCATGTGGGCAAAGCTATGGGAAAACCACATTAATATAGTTTTGGTCTAGCTATTCTGGAAAACAATTTGAAACTATGACCTTAAATTTCTGCACTCTTACTCAAATGTACCCTTTGACCATTTATCAGTTAAGAAATGTCTGTTAACCTATCCTGGTCAGGGAGAATTTCTAGTCACTATATCTTAGCTGTCTGAAACTGGGAAGGCTTGAGCATCTCTGAAGAGACAATACCAGAAGTTAGTAGCAGAGACTACTAACTCCCATTAGAGACTCCTTGCTAAGCAGCTTCCAGAATATCACTCAGTTAAAACTCAGGGATGACTGGAGTCATGGGACCATCAGGGGTGAAATAGGACCACCAGAGGAACCCTAAGACCAGTAGAGTATTGCACCAGCAAAAGTCACCCGCACAGCAGTTATCCCAGGAACAACTTATAGCAGACTATAGAAGCTACCATTAACACAAGCTCAGTGTGGAGTGTAGAGCACCCAGCAGGCAGCAGATCTAGAAAGAGCAGCATGGTGACAAGTCTTCCGCCATCTTGCAGCGTCAAAGATGTGAGTCACTCTCTCTACATGAGGAAGGAAATTTACAAAACACATTTTTTTGTTTCCTAGAAAATTAAGAAATGCTGTTTCTCTAGCCTAAAATTCCAACCCCCAAGACTTTTCCCTTTAGGAAAAGAGAAAAAACAAAAGCATAAATTTTCTTTCTTATGAAATGCAGTAAGGGCATAAATGTGAGAGCTTGTGGTCAAACAACAGATAGAAGATTTTAGGGACGGTATAATGGACAATCTTGTTTACATAAAATTAAGAAGCTTTTGCACAAAAAAACCCCCAACGTGGCTAAAAGTAGAAGCAAAACAGAAAATAGAAAAAAAAATTTTGCAGCAAGTTTCTCTGCAAAAGGTCCTATTTCTAAGATATACATATAAAAAAAAACTGAGTCAAATTTACAACATTCTCCAATTGCTAAATGGTCAAAGAATATGAATGGTAATTTTTAGAGGAAAAAAATCTAAACTATAATAGCCATGTGAAAAATTCTCTAAATTACAAATAATTAGAGAAGTACAAATTAAACTCTGAAGTATCACCTCAAACCTATCATTTGGGGGGGCTGGCAAAAAAGGAAAATTACAGATATGGGAGAGGATAAAGTTTGTTTTAAAAATTCTTTTCTTTTTAAATTTTGAGTTTCAGATTCTCACTCTTCCCCTACTCATTGAGAAGGCAAACAATATGACACCAACTATACACTACATGTGAAATCTTGCAAAATGTATTTGCAGATTAGCCATATTGCAAAACAAAGCAAAGAAAAAAAGCAAGAAAAATATTATACTTTAATTTGCACTCAGTTCTTCAGTTCTCTTTCTGAAAGTGGATGACATTTTTTTTTTATCATGAGTCCCTTGGAATTGTCTTGGATCACTGTATTAATCAGTACAGCCAAGTCTTTCACAGTTGATCATCACCACAACTTTGCTGTCACTGTGCACAGTGATTTCTGGTTCTTCTAACTTCACTTTTCTTTTTCTGAAACCACCCCGTACATCATTTTTTATAGTGCAATAATATTCCATCACAGTCCTATGCCACAACTTGTTCAATCATTCCCCAATTGATGAGCATCCCTCAATTTCCAAATCTGCCATCACAAAAAGAGTTGCTATAAATATGTTTGTACAAATAGGTCCTCTCTCCCTTTTTTATCTCTTTGGGATACAGACCTCATAGTGGTATTGCTGGATCAAAGGGTATAGCCCTTTGTGTGTAGTTCCACATCAGTCTCCAGAATGGCTGAAACAGTTCACTACTCCACCAAGAATTCATTAATGTACCTATTTTCCCTCATCCCACATAGGAGACTATTAATAGAAATCTTTGTTTGAAACAAACAGGGAAATCAAGGCAAAAGGGAATTTATTGTAGGTAATAAAGGAAGCAGCATAGAATATGGTGGGGAATTCCAACTGTAAACTGCTTTGATGTATAGGAATAAACAATTTCCATATAAGGAAAAGATAATTTAGGTGGACATACATTTCAATGAGGAGTTGAGGTTAGGGTTGCCTCATCTCCTCCCAAAGTATTTTGATATACTATATATATAAAATATATAATTATGAGGAGAGTGGATTTTGATATACTATATATATACATATATAGATGTATATGTATATATATGTGTGTGTATATATGTATATATGTGTATATATATATATATAAAATTATGAGGAGAGAGGATTAGGGAACATGCAAGTTTGCATCTTGTGCAGGCTAGCTGCCATGTCGTTAATGTTGTTCAGTTTCATCTGACTCTTCAGAACTCTATGGACCAACTGTCCATGGAGTTTTTTCAGCACAGTCATTGGAGTGGTTTGCCGTTTCCTTCTCCAGTGGATTAAAGCAAACTGAGGTTAAGTGACTTGCCCAGGGTCACACAGCTGGTGAGTGTCTGCAGCTTGATTGAATTTGGGTCTTCCTGACTCTAGGCCCAGTGCTCTAATCACTAAGCCACCACTAAAAGTTTAAAGTTCTAAGTGGAATCACTCAGACTGAATTTGTGCAGGCCTATGCCAGTTCAATCATCTCTCTACCCTAGCGATAGTGGCTTGGATATAGAGTAACAATAAATTTAGTACCAGTGGTTCTGGCAGACTTGAGTCTATATTAAAGAATATTTATTGTTAAAAGTTGTGAAAGTGTAGTTCCTTGTCTTCTCTTCAGACTTTAGGCATGGAACACAACACCTACTCTTAGACTGTATTGATGTGTTGAACTGATTTTTTCCTTTCTTTTTTTAACTGATATGGGTCATCACTGATTAGGGAGAGGAGGAGAGAGGGATATATTCAGAAATGGAAGTATTGTTAAAATAAATGAAATCAATAAAAATGAAGGAAAGATTGGTGAGCAGTAGGCCAGCAAATGGCAACAGCAGCAATCTGTACAGCGTTAGATACATGAAAGTTACTGAGTGCAGAGTGGGTCTACAAGTATCACTGAGCAGCAAGGAGTATGTCACCCCTTCATCCTGGCTGATGGTGAAAGAAGCAATAAATGTTAGAGGGTTTCCAGAGATAAAGTAAATCCCAGAGCTTTGGGAGTTTCAGATGATAAAAAAGAGTGTACAGGTAGAGATTCTGGAAAAATAAGAGTCTGAAAATCATAAATGGGGGTTCCAGAGGACACAGCTGAAGGAGAGCATATAGAGTGACAGAGAATAGTTACTGGAAGAATTGAATGAGTTAGAGGTGAGACTATAAAAAAGCACAGGAAAAGGGTTTTCATTTTGACAAATGGTGACCGCATCCTAGGAATTTGGAGAGAGAGAAGTTTGTTGACCCTTGGGCAGAAGAAATGCCAGTCAATCAGAATTGTTTTTTTTAAACTAAAATTTAAATACATAAGAAGAGAAAAAAGAGAGGAGGAGCCAAGATGGCGGAGTAGAAAGATTTGCGTATGCTAGCTCCTAACCCACAGCCCATAAAATACCTGTTTCTAAAGAAGAACTCCCAACAAATTCTGAAGCAGTGGAAGCACAACAATGGAGTGGAGGAGATTTCTGTTCCAGAGAGACCTGAAAAACCAACATGAAAGGTCTACCTCACAACAGACCCGGAGCAGAGCCCAGCCCTGCCTTGGTCACAGCACTGAGAGGAGCGCATCTGAGCAGGCTTCAGGGACAGAATCTCCAGTGGCCATGCAGGTCCCTCCACCCACAGGCACCAAAGGTCAGTGAGAGAGCCTTTTTGACTGGCTGAGAAGGGAGCGGGGTGTCTCCATAACTCAAGCCCCCTTGGGAGGCAGCAGCAGAAGCAGCAGAAGACAGGGGCTCCCAAAGCAGGCAGGAGATCGGATCCATTATTGAAGGTCTCCACGTAAACCCCCTGAGAGAACTGAGCCCTGTGTGGTGGCCCCTGCCCCCACCTGAGCAGCTGAACTTAATCTCACACTGAGTAGCAGCCCCACCCCCACTGAAAGCCCTGAGGCTGGGAAGCAGCATTTGAATCTCAGACCCCCAAGCACTAGCTGGGAAGATCTGGAGGCCAGGTGCGTGTGGAGAAGAATCTCAGAAGTCAAGTAACTGGCTGGGAAAATGCCCAGAAAAGGGAAAAAAAATAAGACCATAGAAGGTTACTTTCTTGGTGAACAGATATCTCCTCCCATCCTTTCAGATGAGGAAGAACAATGCTTACCATCACGGAAAGACATAGAAGTCAAGACTTCTGTATCCCAAACATCCAAAATAAATATTCAATGGGCTCAGGCCATGGAAGAGCTCAAAAAGGATTTTGAAAATCCAGTTAGAGAGGTGGAGGAAAAACTGGGAAGAGAAATGAGAGAGGTAAAAGAAAAGCATGAGAAGCAGGTCAACAGCTTGCTAAAGGAGACCCAAAAAATGCTGAAGAAAATAACACCTTGAAAAATAGGCTAACTCAATTGGCAAAAGAGGTTCAAAAAGCCAATGAGGAGAAGAATGCTTTAGAAAAAAGAAACAGTATACACTTAAATATCAAAACTTAAATATGAAACAAGAAAAGGAAAAAAATGTCATGTGAATAGCAGAACATAAGAGAGAATTCAAAATATATAGCAACAAATTTTCAAGAAAGCTTGCATATTAGATACTACATCTTGTATTGAGAGCTGTCCATCTTTGCTTCCTTGTAGGTTTTCTTTTGTTGTCTGCTGTTCACTTTTTATTTTGTTCTTTTTTCCCCCCTTTCCTTCACCCCTCCCCCAGTCAGGGTATGTACATACATGCATATATAGATACATACATACATGTATACATAGATACATACAAAACATATACTTTCCTTAACAGATTGTACTTTTAATCTTTGCTTTTATGTTTGTGTGTATCTCTTATTTCCTATACCTCCTGATTCCTCTACTTTACTTTTACTCACTACCTAGCCTTCCTATTACTTAACCTACCCCCTTCCAATGATCCCTCCCTTATCCTCCCATTCCCATCAATCTAAACACCCTTTCAGATGCCCCTTTGACCTATTCCTTCACCCTCCCCTCTAAAGATCCCTCTTTTATCCTCCTATTCCCATCAATCTAAACACCCTTCTACATCCCCCAGAATTGATTTTAAAAAACAACAGGAAACTGAATGGATAGTAAGAATGATGGTTGGTGTAGTAGAAGAGGTGCCTTCTTCATCATAGTGATGGAGTGACTGGGGATAGAAATACAATAAATGAAACCAATCAACATCTGAAAAATGAGACGCCTGTCTGATCATTACAGATTTACTTTATTAGAAGCATGTAACACAGTCATTAAGTCATTTGTCCCCTAACATAAGCATAGAACCAGATCCAAATGAATTAATTATTTAGAGAAGAACCAATTAAAAATCATTAACTTTCTGCCCTGGAGCAACACACATTATCACCAATAATCTCTGTAACTGGGAAAGGAACCTCCCTATATCATAGGTTCTCTTTCATTCTCCAAGCAATGCCGCAGGATCCAGTATGTAAGCTTTTAATGAGTATTTCAGCTTGGTTTTTGTAGCAAGTAGAGAAGATGGACCCTTTGGAGATGAATGGGCAGGTTATCCATTGATTTACAACTACACTTTTGAGGAGGCACCTAGAATAATGGAAAATTGAGCAGAAAATGTTGTGGAGGTTAAAAGTCAGAAAATATTTGGATATGACTGTGGTCTCACTAAAGCTAGCCAGTGATAGGGAACCTGTTTCCTTGAGGACACATGCAACCTTCTAGGTCCTCCAGTGTAGCTCTTGACTGAATTCAAATTTCACAGAACAAAACCACTTAATAAAAAGATTTGATCTGTAAAACTTAGACTTAGTCAAAAGGCTATACCCAAGGACCTAGAAGACCACATGTGGCCTCTAGGCTGCAGGTTCCCCACCCATAGGGAAGACAAACAGAGCAACTACCATAAAGTGCACCCCAAAAGGTGAACTAAGAATGTAGAAAACCAGGACAGTACATAAAACAATGCCAGTTGCCTATTAATCTGGAAACTGATTCCCAGGTCAATGAGCCAACCCACAGTCAGTCAACCCACAGAAGTCAAGGTTCAATTAAGAACCTACTATATGCTAGCCATTGTGTAAAATGCCAGGGATGCAAAAGAAGGCAAAAGATAGTCTCGGTTCTCAAATAGCTCATAGTCTAATGAGAAAGACAGTAAACAAACACTATGTACAAACAAGTTATTCAATTAATATGGAGAAAATAAACAGAGAAAAGGCACTAGTATTAAGGGAGTTTGGGAAAGGCTTCATGTAGAAAATGGGACTTCAGGCAGAACTTGAAAGAAGTCAGAGAAGCCTGTAGGTGGAAATGAAGAAGGGAAAGAACTGCAGGCATGGGGGTGGGGGATAGCTGACAAAAATGCACAATCAGATGAGATGGAGCTTTTTGTGCAAGAAACATCGAGGAAGCCAATATCACTGAATCACAGAGGACATAGCAGGGGAGTAAATTGAGGAGCTTTGAACGCCAAACAGAGGCTTTTAGATTTCTTCCTGAAAGTGATTAGAAGTCACTGGACTTTCTTGAAGAGAGAAATATCTTTTTCCACTCTCAATTTGTATTAAATTTGCCAGAACCCCAAGAATGGATAGTTTTTTCTGAAGTGAAAGACTCATACATGTATTTGAACATTATAATTTTCTTCAAAGTGTCTTCCAATTAATATTCTTGACTCTGGTGAGTTTTGAGGCTACCAGCAACTTACCCCAAATAATATCAGTGCAGTCATTACCTTGTTCAAATGATATAATGAAAGATTCCTTAACTCTAGTATGTATCCCTGGTGACAGCAAAATGGAGACAGGCAGGAAAGTATCAAGTGATACACTTTGAGTTCTCACTAGAATATCTTCTATATTCCTAACAAGCTCTCAGTTTGTCTAATAAAAAGTAAAATCTCCAAGAAATTAGACAGGTTAGCAGATAAAAGTTCATCCCACTCACCCCTAAACAACCTGATATCTTCTCAAATTTTTTCATTTGGTCTAAATGGTAACTACACACACATATTTTATGATTGCTTAGATTCCTTTCAATGGCTACAACTTTTGCAAGCCCTGCTCTCAAGGCATCCTTGAAGTCAGTACTCCTACTCAATTCCTTTTGCCTTCAGTTCCATCTTGACTCGTTCCAGGTATTCAGGATCAGGGTAACCAAAACTGTAAAGGGATAAAGATTTTGAGGATTAGAAACTCCGTTTTTCAATGATAGCCCTTCAATTACTTGAAGACAGCTATCTCATCCTTCCTTTCAGCTCTCCTTTTTTAGGTCAAGAATCTCTTTTTCTTTTAAATGATCTGTATATGGCAACAACCCGAAGACTGTTAATTAACCTTACTGCTCTGCTTGAATGAGCTATAGTTTATAGATGACCTTCCAAAAATGGGGTACCCAGGATTTAAAGCAATACACCAGAGGTAGTCTGAACAAATCACCATATAGCCACTCTTGTCTCTTTTTGTCTTGGACTATGTCTCTCTTAATGTAAAATTGCTTTAGATTTCTTTCATTACTGACTGATATTGGTCTTGCATCTTTTCTTCAATTTAATATTTTGATTTTTCCCAATTACACATAAAATTATTTTCAAATTTTGAGTTCTGAATTTTCTCCCTCCATCTCACTGAGAAGGCAAACAATTTGACATAGGTTATATACATGTGTAATTACACAAAACTCATCTCTATGTAAGTCACTGCGTATCTTTTTTCTAGCCCTACAATTCATCTTGTACTTCTGAAGTTGATTTTTTAGAACCAAATGAAGACTACATTTATTCCTACTAAATTTCACTTTTACAAATATTTGACAGAATCTTCTAGGTCATCCATAAGATTTGAGATCCCACTATGGGGTCACAGAGGAAGAACTGAAAGAGACCTTAGAAGGCATCTAGTTTGTTCTTTTCATTTTACAAGAGAAGAAACTAAAGTCTAGGGAGTAAAACTGACTTGCCCAAGGAAATGGACATAGTAATTGATAGAGCTAGTATCTGAAGCCAGATTTCCTGATTCCAATGCTAGTGCCAATGTTCCATGCAGCTGCTGTCATCTCACATATTAATTATCACTCTCAGCTTTGTGTCCTCTGAAATTCTGGTAACCATGTCTTCTATTTCTTTATGCCATTTACTGGTAAAAGTATCAAAAACATGGAACCAAGGACACATCTCCATGACATGCCACTAATATACCTCCTTCCATGGTAATATGGAATAATTTTTGAATATATATGTATATATATATATATATATATATGAGTAATATTACTCGTTGGGTCTGGGGACAGTACTCTTTCAGAGAAATAAGTGAACTTTCTCTGATTGTATAATGTACAAAATCATTGTTTTATTGTATTTATTTCTGAAAGAGCTCTCTGAGATTGTACTTTTGTTTCTGAAAGACACTACTGTACCCAAATAATGGTTTCTACCACAGATCATCATCCTTACAAATTTTGCAAGTTCTACATTTGCTTTAAAAACAAGTGGAATTCAAAAGGAAATGTCTCCAACTATAATGGGCTATTATTACCCTGTAAGAAAAAAGTAAATACGGGAATTCAGAGAAATATGGGGAAGTGTGTATGAAGTGTTACAGACTAAAATAAGTAGAATATGATATTAATATACAAAATGACTGCAACAATGGAAACAGAAAAAAACAAACCAAAAAAATAAAGTAAATTTTTGTACAAATTTCTGAATAATTTGGTGTATAATTAATTACATTAATTAATTATAATTAATTGACAAGCAAAGGCTAAAGAAAAGAAGAGAAAATGTAACTATTTTCATTTTCTGGAGATTGAGGGGGTACTTTGAGCATGAAACGTTGGATATGCTATCAGATCTGGTCAATGTGTAGGCTGGATTTGCTAAAATTTAATGTTTTGGGAAATTTTTGTTCAAGAGAAGGTTTGCTTGGTGATATAGGAGGTAGGTTAAGTGAATATCATGTAAAAACAAAGAGAATCAATAAATCTTAAATTTTTTAAAAGGGTAAATATCCCTTACTTTGATGGTCCACCATCTTTTTTAGTTTTATGGTGTATATCATTCCATGTGATCACATTCTCATTTCCTGTTGTCCGAGACTCTCCTATTGTGAAAATCAACCTTTGATCAAAAGCTCTTTTGAGGAGATCCAAAACCTGCTGTCCTTCTTCATTATCTGGCAAGTATGCTACCCGGCTTGTTCCTGCATAGGATTTTCCTGGGTTAGGATGATCTTCCTGTGTGGAGAAATCAAGCAAACATCAAGAAGAAAAAAAAATGTTCGAATTTATAAACTTTACAGAGGTATAGCATTTCTGAAAAAAGACATGATACTTTGTTTTACTTAATAATAGGTTTATGCTTTCATTGATATATTAGCCTAATGATGGTGATATTGGGGAGGGGTGGAAACTAACTCTACAAGACAAGATCTGCAGAGTCCCTGCTCTGATTCTTGTCTTTAAAAAGTTGCCTGGGCCGTTAAAAGGTTGTGACTTGCCCAGGATCACACAGTTAGCTTGTGTCAGAAGCAGAACTGCAAACAACTCTTCCCTTCCACTACTCATTTTTCCTTAAGGTAGCTCTTCATTGTGAAAGTCCTTGTTATGGCACAAATGCCTGCAAAATTCAATTCAATTTAACAAATATTTACCAAATGCCCGTTATGTACAAAACATAGCACAAAACAATGGAAGACATATAAATAAACATTTTCTGTCCAAAGGAATCCAACAAATTAAATATTTTTCTCAGTTCATGCTCCATAGGTCATAGATGATAAATGAAAGATTTCATCAGGACTCAGCAAGTTTAAAGGCTAATTTTCTAATGAATGAACAAATGAAACTGAAACTTCCTGGAGCCAACTCACTTTTTCCTCCCAAATGAATATTGCCCAGTCTTCCTCTGGGAAACCATAATGAATGGACCCTTAGGATAAAATAATGTTGCCCTTCCAGTTTGCATTTTCCCCCTTAGTAAAATGGGAGATGATCATACTTCCTCAGTCCAAAACCATTTGTGAAAGTGGGAAGAGAGATAAGGTAAGAGGCATCATGATGTAGTGAAAAAGACAGCTTAGTTGTGCAGGACACACCCTAGACTGAGAGGCTGGTAACATTTCCTGCAAAGCAGACCTTTTTCACAAGAATGATTAATGGGCTCCCTCCATCTTCTCCCATTCCCATTTTCACAAACTCATCTTTATTTCACCCAGTTCCAGTTAAAGCTCATTCAGTTAACCAAAGAAGTCATTTCAGTTAATAAGAAGGTCCTGGGGCAGAGTTTGATTACTCAGGCTCTAGTGTTGGTTGGGAAGTAGGAAATGTCTCCACTGGCTTTTTATGCAAGTGAGAAGTCTTAGGTGAAATGGAAGAAAAATGTAAGCCATCATGAAGGTATTTATTTATTAGGCTATTGATTATTGCTTATCTATTTTTTCCCAGAAACGTCTCTTAAGGTGTCAGGAGGTGGTTTTAAGAAATCAAGTGGACAAGGTTTAGTAAGAATTTAGTAAGAATTTACTATAAAACAGGCATTATGCCTGGGAATACAAAGAAAGGCAAAAGCAGTTCTTGTCCACAAGGAGCTTCATTTCTAATGGTGGAAACATATGCATAGAATTATGCAGAAGACATACAAGAGTAAATTGGAGATAATTTTAAAGGAAAGTCACTAGCATTGAGGGAGACAGGGAAAAACTTCTGAAGAAAGTAGGGCTTTATCTGAGACTCAATGGAGAGACTGTGCCAATTTCAAGCTTTATAGCCATAGCTGGGTACTCTTTTGTCATGATAAAGTGGTACAAAGCTTCTAAAAATCAGCAAACTCTTCCTTACCGTTTGGATGCCTCCATACATTTCATAAAAAATCTGAATAGTGCCACATGATCTATAACCAGGAAGTGAAGAAGGCAAATGAGAGACACTCATTTTTCCTTCTGGCTGATTCCCTTTCAGGAGACCATAGGAAGTCTGGCATACAGGGCACACTCGCTTACGTTTCATGGCCTTTGCGATACAAGGGCCACAGAACGCATGCTTGCACTTTGAAAGGACTTCTTTGTTGTCAATAATATCCATACAGATGACACACTCCTCCTCTTTCTCCTTCTCTCTTTTTAAGTCTCCATAGCTAGACAATCCATTGGAAAGAGGAAAAGCCATCTTGAAATCATCACCATTTTTGTCTAAAGGGGACTTGGAGCCTTCATTCCAATTCTCTCTAAGGGAAAGAGCAGGTCTTTGCTGAGCAGGACTTTCAATACTAAAATATCTTTTAATATATTTCATTGCTTCTGCAAGGTACTTGGGCAAACCAGTCAATGTTGATTCTTGTTCGTTCCACTCCAAGTTTACAAGGGGGTAGTTTGTTTCAAAATCGTCAAAGAATGTCTTTTCAGACCAATACCTTCTCTCTTGGTCTAATGGTTTTAGAATAACTACTTCCTTAACAATCTGAGCTGAGATCATCTGGTAGACATCGATGAAATACTCATAAGCATGTGCAGAAAGGTCTGGGTCTTTGTTTTTCGGTGTAAATACAAGGAGCGTTTTCTCAGTTTGGGGTGTGTTCGCTATTGTCGTTATAGTGTCATATTTTCCCTCTATTTCTATGATTTCTTGGCGCAGAAGACGTACATGAGCAGTATCAACCTCAATTCCATTCCTCATCATGTTTTGGGAAACCATTATTTTCACAGGTTGCTTGTGGGAGAAGCTTGTTTCAATGACACATTTAGCTTCTAAAATATCCTTTGGATCTCCCTGGAGCATTAACACTTTGTCTTCAGCTCTCATATGGAGATTTTTAAACCTGTCAGCCAGCGTACTTTGGACTTGAAGTGCTACCTTATTATCTATGAAATGAATTTCCTGAGAAGTCACATTCTGTACTTCCCTCTGAAATGCTTTGGTAAAAGCTTCTTGAGCTGCTTTTCTGTCTTTAGGCTTATTTGTCTCAAAATATAAATAGACATTGCCGGGAGGATGAGACAAAGTACTTGTGATACGTACTTTGTGCTCTTTTGCTATTTCCTCCAGAATTACAGAAAATAAATGTTTAAAATATTCATACAAATGCGAAGGAACTGAGATGAAGTCCAACTCTTTTGTTCTGTGTTTAGAGTCTAAGGGAAGAATAGGACTGTCATCTGGCACAATTTTCTTGATTTCTCTTGATGAGGTTGAGTGGGGAAAATCTTCTTTCTGGACATTTCCCAGGTTCTTCTCTCTTAAAAATTGATATATTTTTTCAATATCTTGGTAATCACCAATCATTTTCTCTATTCCATCATGCCCTATCTCTATTTTGAGATTTGGAAAAAGGTTAATAATTTTCTCCCTCTGCTCTTCGACAAGTTTGATATTCAGGTAGGCCTCCACACGGAGAAATATCTGAAATTTACAAAAACCGAATAAAATCACAAGGCTATAAATGGTTTTGCTATTATTCAGATATCTAGACATTAAAGAATTAGAACCTTAACAACCCTTAGAATTGACTCTGCCCATTATCAGCACTGAAGAGAAACTGACTTGACTTTGTGCTTCATTTTGGGTTCTGCTTACTTTTCTTAATAGCTATGCTAATGATAATGCACAGTAGATATAGCATAGGGCTACGGGGAGGAGAGAATGGTGTTGGTAATGGAGAGAACACTGGTCCAAGAGTCAAGAGACTAAGCACTAGCCAGCTATGTGCCTTAGATATGCATCTGAGAAATGATGATGATGACAATTGTGGTAATAATAATAGCATTTATCTAGCAATTTAATATTTGCAAGGCAATTTACATATGTTATCTCTCTTGACACTGATAGCAATCTAATGAAGTGGCATTATTCTCCTCATTTTGATGGGGATAAAGTTGAGGAAACTGAGGCACAGTGAATAGAATATGAGAATTGGAGCCAGAAAAGACCTGAGTGCAAACCCAGTTTCAGATACTTAACTGTATAACCCTGGACAAAACACTCAACTTCCCTCAGTCTCAGTTTTCTCATCTGTAAAATGGAAGCAATAATACCACTTATTTCACAGTGTTGTCTTGAAGATAAAATGAGATAATACACAAAGTGCTTTGCAAACCTCAAACTACTATGCAAATGCTATTATTATGTGGTTTCACAGCCAGTAAGTGCCTGAGTCAGGCTTTGACTCTTGAAGTCAACCTTTGACTATTGAACCGACACCAAGTTCTATGCTCCATCTATTCTACTATAGAAAGCTTAAGGTTTGGAATACAGTGTACCTTATGTATGCCAAATTTCCTACGGTATCGTGAAAGAGAATTCTTCACTTCCAGGTTATAGCTCATCTGGCAATAATGAGATTCATTATAATATGTGTAGGAGCATACAGATGGTAAGCAATGGTTTGTGGTGATTGTTGGAAATTTTGTGCAGGTTTATCATGGCAAAAAGTAAATATCTAGAGGTATTATACAAGATCATAAGTTCATAAATTTAGACTTGGAAAAGATCTTGCAGGTCATCTAGCTTAGGTCTCTCATTTTATAGATGAGAAAGCTGAGGGACAGATAAATTAAGGTCCATGTTAGTGTCAGGATTTGAACCCAAGCCTTGTGACCATGCCCTTTTGATAACTACAACCTTTTTTAAAGTAAAAATAAACTTACTGATAACTTTTTTTAAATATCACCTTGATTTCCCAATATCTCCCTCTATTTTGTCTGCTTAGGCATAAATGGGGTGGGGGGGGGGATAGTTCAACAAAACTGACAGATGCCTCCAAAAATCCACATTGTCATTATTCTACCCTTTTTGTCTCACACTTCTAAGAACCTATAACCTGAAATGAGCATAATTACTAGATTGGGAGGAGGAAGTTAGGGAAGAGGAGAAGAGAGGACAAAAGACAGAGGAGAGAGGAAAAAGGAGAGAAATTTGTGTAAATTATGTAAACTAATACAAACTTCTTAAAATACTAATGAAATATGCAAATGAGGAAGGATATTTCTAGGTGTGGTGAATGGGATGGGGCTCTGACCCTCTTCCCTTTCCACTCACCTTTGGAATGAAGAAATCGGAGGAGGCAGAAGCATCTCCTTCTTCTAGCTGCTTCTCATGTAGAAATTCCTTTGGGAGTGACTGAGTCTGGGAGGAAAGCTGGCTTATCTCCAAAGTGTTCTCTCCTGAGGTTTCATCTGGTTCTACGAAGACATTCACATATGATCCAGCACTGACCTCCACCGTATGATTGCTCTTTGCTATCACTCTGTCCTTGGCTTAGAGAAACACAAAAATGAAAGGTAAATGATAAAGCTTCAGAATAAGTTTCCTTCAAAATATGTGAATTTACTAGAAAACCACA
Source organism: Bettongia penicillata ogilbyi (assembly GCA_023548195.1). Lineage (NCBI taxonomy): Eukaryota > Metazoa > Chordata > Mammalia > Diprotodontia > Potoroidae > Bettongia > Bettongia penicillata. The sequence goes on along the minus strand of JAJHZJ010000888.1, from coordinate 168,065 downwards.
GACTCCCTCAAATGTGGAATTAGACTTTAGAGCTGGCAGGCACCTGTGCTCTGCTCCCCATTCCCCAAACCCGTGTTGGTCTTAGATTTTGTCTCAATTTTCGAAAGCAGCAAGGCAGTGACAAGGGAGATATAGGATTCTATGGACAAACTCTAAGGGAGATTATTGATTTGTCCAGCAATAGAAAATAATTAAAACAGAGGAGCAGATTGTGGGATATATCTTTGGAAGGGATAAGGGAATAGAATTCAAGATGCTGTAGGTATAAAAAAGAAATAGAGCTTTTAAATTTATGGATGGGTCAAAGGAAGCCATACAACTGGCACATTTGGGGTTAATACTCCTAAGGGATCCTTAAGTGTGTCCATTTGACTGAACCTAAATTTAAGTCAAAGAGCCTCAAGTTCCCTACTCCTGTCCTAGACTGTGTTTGCATCTCCCATGGAAGAGTTATAAGAAACTAGAGAGAGAGCAGAAGTGGAACCTTGTATGCCCTCCACAGGATTATAGATTAAAAGCTGCAAGAGACATTAGAGATCATCTAGTCTAACCCACTCATTTTACAGAGGAAGAAACTGAGGTCAACAGAAGGAAAATACCTTGCCCAAGGGGAAGAGTAAATGGCAGAGCTAGTAGATGCCAAGGCCAACACTGTTTTCAATGTACCAGGTTGCTTCTCACTGAAACACTTTCTGAAATCTTTTTGATACAAATACAAACTGGGATGGGATTTGAATAATACAGACAACATAGGCTTAGTTGAGTACATTAATTGTTGGTGGGATTGGGGGACTATGTAATAAGTATCTTACTTTGTTTACCACCAGGCCAATGTTTCATAAAACTTAACAAAACCGTTTCACTCTTTGGAATGCTACAGGACAAATAAACAGTTTTGCAGAAAGTTGAAATCTATCATCCTTTCCCAAGGACTACCAATTGCTCCCTGGAGAAAAATCCTTCTTAATTTTAAAAATATTTTTATTTTCATCAATAAATGATATTGTTCCAGACAGACATAGATATTCCATATAAGCTCTGATGATCCTTTCAAATTCCCTCCATCAAATTGAGTCTCAGTTCTCAGAGGAAGACTGCATCTTCCCTTTCCAGGTCCTAGGATACTGCTGAAGAGGAGTTGGGGGTAAATCTCTAATACCCTTAGCCCATGGCCTTCACCTGTGTGTTTCCTCATAAGGTGATCAGTTAAGAATCATTCTGGTCAGTCAGATTGAAGAGGTATTTCCTACAGGGGGACAGTAAGAACATCTGGTACAACAATCTCTTCACTGAGCCCCAGAAGAATGTGACACACTGTCCCACAATTTCATACAGTCTAAGGGAAATGGGTGCAAGCTTAAAGACAACTACATGAGGTAGGGGGTAACCACTTTTGGTTGCTGGAAGTCTTTGAGCACCAGTAGATGCTCAAGAAGTATCTTAGGCATGATGTAACCTCTTTGCTGGGTTCTTTCATAAAGCCAGGAATCTATGTCCAATTTGTCTTTGGTTCCCATTGTAGACTAATTCAGGGATAGATGCCTCCAGGGACACCAATGAGAACATGGGAAGACCAAGATCCTTCTGCTCCTTTAAAAGTCTTCCACCTGCCAAGGGGAGGGAAGGTGAATGGATGAAGACCTAGGCCAAGGCCAAGGTCTCGACTCTTGCCCAGGCATTTTTTTCACAGGGGTTCCTCTGGTTCAAGACTTCCTGTTGTTATTCAATCCTATCTGAATTGCCATGACCCCATTTTGGGGTTTCGTGATCCGTCATTTCCTTCTCCAGCTCATTTTACACAAGAGGAATTGAGGCAAACAGGATTAAGTGACTCGCCCAGAGTCTGAGGCCAGATTTGAATTCAGGAAGATGAGCCTTCCTGATTCCAAGCCAAGTGCTCTGTCCACTGGGCCACCTAACTGTCCCTTTAGCACTCACTAGCACTTTTTCATTCCAGCCAATTCTTCCCTATGTGCTTTTAAAAAAGCACCGAGGGGAGGGAGGGATGGGGAGAATTTGGAACTCAAGTTTTAGGAACAACTGTATAGTATTGTTGTTGCTACGAGGAAATAAGACATACAGTTAATGGGGAATAAAAAGTCATCTGGCCCTACAGGAGAAAAGAGAAGATGGGGACAAGAGAAGGGAGGGATGACCGAAGAGAGGGCAGATTGGAGATAGGGAAAATTAGATTGCTCGGTGTATTGGGGTGGGGGGAAGGAATAAAAGAGGAGAAAATTTGGAACTCAAAATTTTGTGAAAATGAATGTAAAAAGTTAAATAAATAAATAAATAAATTTTAAAAAAAAAGCACCGAGGGGACATGAGTCTAGCAATATTTCACTTCATCTAATGAATTTCAAAGACTTTCTTTAAAAACTTTATTTATTTTGAAATTAAATACAAAAACTAGCTCATTTCTGTGTATACAAGACAAAAAAAAGGATTGTACATGAAACTGTCAGTCTACATTTTATATCATTTGCTTTTAAGCATAAATTGAATTCCACTGATTACTTTCAAAATTGTCCTACTTATTTTCTCTGCTACCTCCTGAACTTCCTTCCATTCACTTCCATGTAATTAAAAATTGTTACTACGCAGCTTTTCTTTTATGTTTTTTACCATGATTCTTAACCCTATCCCCATTAAAAAGAAACAGAAAGGAAAAAAAAATTCTTAAAAGGTGTTTCCAAGCAAAATAATCTACCGTGTGGTCATACCCAAAAATGTTTGTCTCTTTCTGCACCTTGAAAATATCACCTCTCTGTCAGAAGTAAACAGTATCTTCACCATGTGTCCTTTGAGGACATGGCTGGTCCCATGATTTAAGTCTTTCAAAGTGGTATCTCTTTGTAATGTTGCTGTTCTTTTATAATGTGTTCTCATTCTACTTAGTACCTTTTTCATCGTTTATTTTCAGATTCTTTTTCATTTTTTCTTACATTACAATCAATATTCCATTTTATTCACATGGCACAATTTGTTTAGCCATTCCTCAATAGATGGACATTCCCTTAGATTCTAGTTCTTTGCTTTTCTTTTTCTACCATTTATTTCCTTCATATTCAGGATCAGAAAGTTTGCTGAATTTGAAATATAATAGTGACAAATTCTTTGTTTATACATATGCATGGGTTCAACCCTTTTATTTGTTTCAGATAAGAGTGAAGTTGATCTGATGCTTATGTTTTTACCCCAGTTTTGGAGAAAAATAAGTTCTATTCCCTTCTTCCTGTCCACACAAATCTATTTCTTTTACTCTTCCTTCTCTTTCCTCCATTAGAACATTCACAATAAAACCAATCTACCTCTAGATCCTCTATTTTTTCTTATTTACCTCCTTCAATACTCTTCTAAAGCATTAAGGTTAGGGGAGGAGCCAAGATGGCAGAGTAGAAAGACTCACATATGCTAGCTCCGAACCCACAGCCCATATATTTCCTGCAAAAAGAGCTCCCCACAAATTCTGGAGCACTGCAAGGAGCGCAGAAACACAGTGGAAAAGATTTCCATTCCAGAGAGCCCTGGAGAGCTGTCTCCAGGGGTCCATCGCACCCTAGACAGCGGAGTCCACCCCTGAGCTGCCCTGGCCACAAGGCAACAGAGGAGCAGATCCAAGCAGGCTTCAGGGATGGAATCTCTGTGGCTGCAAAGGTCCCTCCACGCACAGGCAATACAGGTCAGTGAGAGAGACTTCTGGGCTGGCCAAGAGGGTAGTGGGGTGTCTCTGTGACTCGGGCTTCCTTGGGAGGCAGCGGCAGAGGCAGCAGCAGAGGCAGCAGCGGGGAGCAGCAGGCAGAAGTTCAGGGCCATTACCAAAGGTCTCTGCATAAACCCCCTGAGGGAACTTAGCCTGGGAGATGGCCCTGCCCCCACCCGCCCCATTACTGAAGGTCTCTGCATAAAGCCCCTGAGGGAACTGAGCCTGGGAGGCAGCCCTGCCTCCACCTGAGCACCAGAACTTAAGCTCATATTGAATAGCAGCCGCACCTGCCATGGAAAGACCATTTGAATCTCAGACCCCAAGCACTAGCTGGGCAGATCTAAGCAGGGGTGGAGAGGAATCTCAGAAGTCAAGTAACTGGCTGGGAAAATGCCCAGAAAAAGGAAGCAAAATAAGACCATAGAGAGCTACTTTCTTGGGGAAGAGATGTTCCTTCCTCCTTTTATTTCTGATGAAGAAGTACAATGCTTGCCATCAGGGAAAGACGTGGAGGTCGGGGCCTCTCTATCCCAGACATCCGAGGTGGATGTCCGGTGGGCTCAGGCCATGGAAGAGCTCAAAAAGGATTTTGAAAATCAAGTTAGACAGGTGGAGGAAAAACTGGGAAGAGAAATGAGAGAGAAGCAAGAAAAGCGTGAAAAATGGGTCAATACCTTGGTAAAGGAGACCCAAAAAAATGCTGAAGAAAATAACACCTTGAAAAATAGGCTCACTCAATTGGCAAAAGAGGTTCAAAAAGCCAATGAGGAGAAGAATGCTTTCAAAAGCAGAATGAGCCAAATGGAAAAAGAGGTTCAAAAGCTCACTGAAGATAATAGTTCTCTCAAAATTAGAATGGAACAGATGGAGTCTAACGACTTTCTGAGAAACGAAGAAATCACCAAACAAAACCAAAAGAATGAAAAAATGAAAGAGAATGTGAAATATCTCATGGGAAAAACAACTGACCTGGAAAATAGATCCAGGAGAGACAATTTAAAAATTATGGGACTAAAAATTATAGAAAGCCATGATCAAAAAAGAGCCTAGACATCATCTTTCATGAAATTATCAAGGAAAACTGCCCTGAGATTCTAGAACCAGAGGGCAAAATAAGTATTGAAAGAATCCATCGATCACTGCCTGAAAGAGATCCAAAAAGAGAAACTCCTAGGAACATTGTGGCCAAATTCCAGAATTCCCAGGTCAAGGAGAAAATCTTGCAAGCAGCTAGAAAGAAACAATTCCAGTACTGTGGAAATACAATCAGGATAACTCAAGATCTAGCAGCTTCTACATTAAGGGATCGAAGGGCGTGGAATAGGATATTCCAGAAGTCAAAGGAACTAGGACTCAAACCAAGAATCACCTACCCAGCTAAACTGGGTATAATACTTAAAGGGAAAATATGGTCTTTCAATGAAACAGAGGACTTTCAATCATTCTTGATGAAAAGACCAGAGCTGCAAAGAAAATTTGACTTTCAAACACAAGAATGAGAAGAAGCATGAAAAAGTAAACAGCAAAGAGAAGTCTTAAGGGACTTACCAGAAGTGAACTGTTTACATTCCTACATTGAAAGACAATATTTGTAACTCTTGAAACTTTTCAGTATCTGGGTAGTTGGTGGGACCACATACACACATACACACACATGTACATGCATGCACACGCACACATACGCACATGCACTCACATACAGAGACAGAGAGCACAGAGTGAATTGAATAGGATGGGACCATATCTTAAGAGAAATTAAGGTAAATGGTGAGAGAGAAATGTAGTGGGAGGAAAGAGGGTGAAATGGAATGGGGTAAATTATATCTCATTCAAGAGGCAAGCAGGAGACTTTTTAGTGGAGGGAAAAAGAGGAGAGTTGAGAAAAAAAAAACAAGAAGTTTACCCTCATCACTTTTGACTAAAGGAAGGAGTAAAATGCATGCTCATTTTGGTATGAAAACCTATCTTACAATACAGGAAAGTGGGGGAGAAGGAGACAAGCAAGGTGGGGGGGATGATCGAAGGGAGGGCAATGGGAGGAGGGAAGAATTTGAAGTCAACACTTAGGGAGGGACAGGATCAAAAGACAGAATCGAAACAATGCGGGGCAGGATAGGATGGAGGGAAATGCAGTTAGTCTTACACAACACGACTATTATGGAAGTCATTTGCAAAACTACACAGATGGGGCCTATATTGAATTGCCTGCCTTCCCAAAGGGAATGGGTGGGGAGGGAGGGATGGGGAGAATTTGGAACTCAAAGTTTTAGGAACAACTGTTGAGTATTGTTCTTGCTACTAGGAAATAAGAAATACAGTTAATGGGGAATAGAAAGTCATCTGGCCCTACAGGATAAAAGAGAAGATGGGGACAAGAGAAGGGAGGGATGATAGAAGAGAGGGCAGACTGGGGATAGAGAAAATTAGATTGCTTGGTGTATTGAGGTGGGGGGAGGGGATAAAAAGGGAGAAAATTTGGAACTCAAAATTTTGTGAAAATGAATGTAAAAAGTTAAATAAATAAATTTATATTAAAAAAATAAAGCATTAAGGTTTGAAAGGACATTTGTTTCTCCTCCTATTCTAATATTCTAACAGGATATTAACACTGCATTATCATATACCTCCTTCCAACTGCTCAAATCAATTTACCTTTTTAATTTTCTCTGAACTCTTGTGTTTGTATCTCAAATTTTCTTCCTTTCATCAGAAATACTTGAAAGTTTTTTTTTTGATTAAAGATACATTTCTTTTTGCTCTATATAATTATACATAATTATATAGAGTTTTTAAGGGTAAGCTACTTTTGGTTGTGAGTCTGTCTCTTTTGACTTTTGAAATATTGCTGTGTTAGGGGTTCTTATTTATGTTAGAGTCTTTGGGATCTTGTGTGATTCCCCAATTGTGGTCCCTTGGTACTTGATCTGCTGCTTTATGGATACTTAATGTGGGAGTTCAGAATTTGTGTTCTAACATTCCTCTCACCTTTCATTTTGGTGTTCCTTTTAGGAAGTTAGAAATGAGTTCTTTCTATCTTCACTTTTCCCTCTCATTCTAATAGATCTGGGTAGTTTTTATTTGTGATATCTTGAAAATAGTGTTCAGAGTTTTCTTTTGATCAGGCCTTCCTGATTGCAGGTCCAAAGCTCTATCCATTCACTCTGACCTCTAGTTAACTACTTCTTGGGGAGTCAATTATCCCATCTTTAAAAGATGCTGGGCTAAAGGCAATTCCCAACATTAAAACCTTTGCTTCCCTTCTAATGACAACAAGTTGCCCAGCTCTGCTCCAGTAGCACAGAGTGGAATCTGGCAAGGGGGACAGGGAATGAAGTGGGGAAGGTGTTAAGAATAGGGGAAGAGAAACCAGTCAGTTTCTGCCTTTCTTAGGGGACACAGTGGATAGAACTTTAGGTCTGGATTCAGGAAGGTGAGTTGAAATCTAGCCTCAGCTGTGTGATCTTGAGCAAGTCTATCTGCCTCAATTTCCTTAACTGTCAAATGGGGATAACAATAGCACCTCCCTCACAGGGTTCTTGTGAGGATTTAATGGGGTAATGTGTAAGTTTAGCACAATGCCTGGGACATAGTAGGCTTTATATAAGTGCAAGCTATTGTTATTCTTAACCCAAGGCCTGTTTCCCAGTGCCCCTTCTCCTAGCCCAGGCTGGCCTCCACTTTGGTGCCCTCTCCCAGTTCACCCCGTCTCCTTGCAACCTTTCCTCCCACTTCGTTCTCTGTCCAGCTGCTCCCCAGCCCCTTTCAGCTCACCTTGTCTTTCAAAAAACTCTACCCAGAAGGTGCCTTCGGTGGGGCCGGCTTTGATCGTGCACTCGCCTCCCCCGGACTTCTTCAGGCTCTGGAAATACTTTTGCAGCTTCTTCTCCAGTCCAGAGCGGGGCTCGGAGACGAGGACCAGGACCCCGTAGGGCGGGTTGTGGGCAAAGCCGCCAGTGGCCATGAGAGCAGGATCGGGCCTCGGGAGCCGAGGAGCCGGGGCTGCGACGTGTGTTCCCCGGGCTCTGAGGGGATCACTGGGGTGCCGAGGGAGGGGAAGGCAAATGCGCTGTCAGCTCCCTGCCCCCGCTCTCTTCAGAGGTGGCCTTCAAACTTTCAATTTCGCTTTCCGAAAAGCCCTGCCTATTCCTAGCCTTGGGGCGCGGGGAGGGGTTGAGACCGCGGCCCAGAAACAGACTGTTCAGCTTAGACCATCCCCAGCCTCCCAGCTCTGTTTGGGGTTCTTGGCTCTCTAAACTGGGGCGACGGGAAAGGGGCTTGGGAACTTCGATCAGCTCCGTTTTATGTGGGGGGCGGTGAGGAGCGGGAGTGTGGGTCAGATGGAGGGTTGCAATAACATTTTCAGAAAACTTGAAACAAGGAAAAGCACCAGTTTGTTTTTCCTTTCTTTTAAAAAGACATCCAGGTGTCTTCAGTGAACCCTTAAATTTTCTGAATTACCTATCAGCTAGGAAATAGTTACCGGGACCCAAGTCTCCTCCCATCTCAAAGCCTCGAGTTTCATAGGATCTTGCTTAAATTTCGAACTTGGAAGTGAACTTCGAGGTCATCTACTGTGAGAGTTCTCAACCCTGGTGTCCAGAGGCTGCGGTTCCGTGGATAAATTTCCCTAGTCTAAGAAGTTGGGTTTTTCGAAAAAAAAAAAAAAATTTTTTTTTGGTATCTATTTCAACATATTTGGCTTCCTCTGTAATTCTTCGTACTTTGTTTTATATATGCAAAAATCTTATTCTGAGAAGGGGTCCATAGGTTTTAACAATCGGCCAATGAGTTCCCTGAAAAAAGAAATGGTTAAGAAACCCTGATCTAGTCCAACACCTTAATTTGCCAAGAAGGAAACTGAGTCCTAAATAGGCTAAGTGACTCATTCAAGGTCTGAAATGGAGTAAGGAGCACAGCCAAGATTCAAATTCAGGATGTCTGATATTTAGCTAGAACCAGTAATGTGATGGAGACAGCCTGAACTGCTGAGAGGTGACTTGAATTTCCAGTGAATACAAAAATCACAAACACTACAAAAGAGAACTTTGGTTAAATTGGTTACCTAGACTTATGAAAGTGAGGGAGAAAATGTTAATGATACAAGTGAACCTTGAAAGTTTGTGGTGATTTTCTGGAAGCATACCCCAGGATTTAGGCCTCTTTCTACTCCACAATAGGACAGGTAGGTGGTACAGTGGACAGAACATCAGGCCTGAAAACAAGAGGAATTTCATGAGTTCAAATGTGGCCTCTTAGACACTTAGTAACAGTATGACCCTGGACAAGTAACAACCCACTTTCCCTTGGTTTCCTCTTCTGTAAAAAGAGTAAGAGAAGAAATTGCAAACCACTGCACTATCTTTGCCAAGAAAATCCCAAACAGGGGTCTGACAAAGAGTTGGACACAACTGAATAACTGCTGATTATGAGGCGGCCTAGGGATATTGGGGGAGGGTGCAGATCTGTAAGAGTAAACGCAAACTAATTCTACTTTTCACTAATCTGTTTAAGAGGAAAAGAATATATTCACCAATCCTTAGAAAAAGCTGTTAACAATAATAGCTAGTATTTAAAGTGCTTTAAGATTTACAAAGCACCTTACAAATATCTCAGTTTATTCTCACAACTCTGGTAGATAATTTCTTTTATTATTTCCTGTTTCACAGAGGCGGACAGAGGTTTAGTGAGTTGCCCAGGGGAGTAAGTGTTTGAGGCATTATTTGAACTCAGATCTTCCTGACTCTAGACCCAGTGCTCTAATTCCTGTAACCAACAGCTTTCATGTAGTCTTAAAGTACTTTCCCTCTTTGTGGAGCCCTCACAGAGTCCACCACTAGGCATGGCATCTGTGCTGGGTAGATTGCTTATATGGGATAATTCCTCATAGGCAACAACATCTCTGCTGGGCAGGTTACTCCCTAGGCAGTCTAGGCAGTCTAGATATTCTTCTTTTAGGATATAATATGTCTGTTGGGAAAAGTCAGTTCGCTGAATTCTGGACTTGTTCCTCATTGGGCATCTGTAGTCTTCATTACCTAGAGGCTTGGTTACAATTTTTGAGTAGGGTACTGCTATCCTCTCTCAGAAAGATCAGAGATTCTTTAGTTTAACTGTTTTTTTCTTACAAAGGAGTGTTCTATGCCTGTGCACATGTGTGTGTGTACAGGTGTGTGTGTGTAAGTATATTGAATAATGATTATGATATAAAAAGCTGAAAGCATTCATAAACCCTTTTTTTATGGTTGAGCGATGCCACATGGAGTAAAAAAAATATAGCCCATCTAAGGAGTTTAAACTTTACTTCATAAAGTAGGATGACACTAAAGATTTTAAGAAGGAAAGTGATACAAATTAGTGTTTGAGGAAGGTTAGTCTGGTGGTAAATTACCCCTACCACAAAAGCAGTTGGAATATAAAGGTTTCTTTGTTTCAGAAAAAATAGCGGCTACATAGCCACTGATAGCCCCATCACAAAACACCCAGTGAGGTAGCTTTTTGCATCCTCAGTCCTGATGGATCCTTCATTCTGAAATGGGCTGCATTCCACATGTAAGATTAGATAGAGAGAAGATATATAGATTTATATATGGATGGTATAATTCAGAGGTGGGGAAACCTGCAGCCACAAAGCCACATGTGGCCCTCTAGGTCCTCAAGTGTGGTCATTTGTACCCAAACTTCATAAAACAAATCCCGATTTGTTTGGATTCAGTCCAAGGGCCACACTTGAGGACCTGGAGGAACGCATGTGGCCTCAAGGCCGCAGATTCCCCACCCTGGAGACAGATAATATAGATAGATATAGATAGGTTTTTTTTGTCTCCCCTCAGAGGCTGATTTTGCTGTCTTCCCCTCTGCCAACTCAGAAGCATCCATCTGGTATTGTATGTGTGCTCTTCATTGTGACTGAGCTACTATAACTCTGCCAGCTATAACTGCTTGTCATTTTTACTGCAGCTTAAAGTGTGAAGTACATGAATGTAATCTTCTACACAGGGAGAAGATAATTTTGAGGTAAAGGAAGATAATTTTTTTTAAGAACTCCTTAGTCCAAAATACAAAAGTGTGCTAAACTGAAGCGAGAAAAAGGAAAGTGGCAAAAAGGAAAACAAAAATTAAGAATATAATTGAAACATATGAAACATGATTTGTAAATAAGAAATTTAGAGTAAGAAATTTACAGTGGCATAACAAAGAAACTAGAAAGGGAAATATCATCATACAATGAGAAATGCAGCAATGAACAGAATTACTCTGAGTTAAAAGTCATTTATAAGCTCCTAGAGAGTATTCAAATTTAATGAGAAGATCCTAATTTCTTTCTAAATACTTATGCGAAGTTGGTCTATGATCTTCAGAATGAACAGCTTAATTCTGTGACAAGTGTCTCTTGTCCCTACTTACAGTAAAACCCTCTGACCAAGGAGGAATCCTGAGTACCATATGACTTCAGCCTCTACAGTGAGGCAGATACAGGAATTAAATGAATTTCTTGTAAACATTTGAAGGATGATTCTGGCCAACTCCACAGTAACTTGCCTGATGAGATGAATGCCTCAGTCAGGGTATGGAATAAATTCTTTCAATACCTGAGGTCATATCTCTGCTTCATTCCCTCACTAAGGGAAAGTTTCCTCTAAGGCTAAGCAGCTCTTGAGGATCTTGTTATGCCCCAAGATCAAATCCCCAGAAATTGAGGAAGATACTTAGAGAACTGTAGGGTATTTTTATTTCTGGCATGTGGTCGTACCCAATTTTACTCTTGTAAATTGCAAGCCTATGACATAATAGAATGGCAATACAATGCCTATATCCTGAATCTCCTGCCATTTTTGAGATGGTAATGATGACTCCAAAGGGGGAAATCTATTTAAACTAGATCTCAAGAAGCTTGGAGGGTGGGAAGTATCTTCACATCTTTATCTCTGTCTTTATTTCAATTCTTGGTGATTGACTTGGTCATTGCTGCTTCTCCTATGTCTTCTTCCTAGGAATTAACACAACTAATCCCTCCCAAAGACAGGAAGACTGCATTGTGGTCCTTGACCTGTCCATAACTAGGAATGTTAACCTCCTCATACTCAGAGGTTGAAAGGAAGATAGGCACATCCAGGATTTCTTGTGCTCTACACACACACACACACACACACGCATGCACACACACACACACACGCACATGCACACGCACACGCTCAACTGGGGAATCTGGAATCAAGGCCCTGGGTCTTACTCTGCTGTGCTTCTAGAGAACTTACCCTGATTGAAAAAGTTTATGATTATACTAGTTAACCTGAAGAAATTGATGGAAATCTTGCTTTCTCTAGATGGAGCAATGAAAACTCATTCTACTTGCTTGTGTAAATTTTTTTTGTAAATAATCCATTATTTTTTAATATTTTCACTGAACACTTTGGAGGAATATTGTTAAACCTCAGTAGTATAACTTTGACCATCCATCCAGTGATTTCACCAACACCTGTTTTGATTTCCCAAATTCTATGTACTACCCCTTCCACAGTTTGATTACATTCTTTCCATCATCTTATTGTTTTCCCAAGAGTATAAAAAGGTTTACTTTGCTCCACCTTTTGAGAGATTTTGGAGTCTACACCACACTGGAGTTTATGGTGGATCTTTCCCATATGTTGCATGTTAATCAATAAAGGAAATATACCTTGGCTATGCCGTAGTATAAGATAGGTAACTATTTATTCAATGTGGTAGGAATGTAGCAAGACAATATTATTTTACTCACACTATATTCCTTTTTCAAACTTTTCAAACTTTATTTTATTTCTAATTTATGAATAAAACCAGCATTTCCATAACATGATATAATAAAAAAGATGATTGTATATGAAACTGAAAAACTTATGTACAACTACCCATTCCTTTGAAATATATGATAAAGTTCTCATGGAAATTTCTTTTTTTTTTTCCCTCCTCAACCCTGTTCTAGAGATGGCTACCATTAGACGCAAATTGGTATATATGTGTAAAATATTCTATTTATCAGTTCTTTCCCTGGATGCAGATAGTTTCTTTCTTCAAATGTCCTTTATCCATGTCTCTCTCCATTCAAAGGAGAAGGATTCTTCTATAGGGTGCCTTCTGGAGAAGAAAGATATTTCCTTGTAGATGGAAAACTAAAACTATGTCATGAAGGGCATGTTTGCATTTCACCAACTCTCCATGAAATTTCTACAGTTATTTGAACAGTGTGGGAGGAAGGTGAAAAAAGATTGTTAAAAAGCTTTCTTAGTATCTTTACCTTTGGTCAGTATCGGTTGTTGTAGGTTGGGGGAAGGGAAAGATGAAAGAGTCTAGTGGACTTTTGAGTGATTTATATTTCTGTATTTGTTCATGGGGTCCATTGCATCCATTGAGTCTTAGACATTTTCTGTGAGAGGAGAAACAAAAGATTGTGCCATGTCCAGTAGCAATATTGTAGACTTGAGTACCTATGTGGAATTGAGTATCCTATTATAAATCTTTGAATAAGCAGACAAAGCCATACTTGAACTTTAATTAGGAGATTTTCCTGGATTAACCATGAATGGAATGAAAAAAATAAAAAAGAGCAGCTCAACTTTCAAGGGAAAAAAACCCCAGGCCACATCAGTCTAGAATCCATAAAGCAATGATGTGACATATGTAATGAAGACACATCAAAGCCTTTCCCACTAGGAACAAAAAACCTGTGCTGGCCACTCTTGTCATTATTATTGGAAATACTTTTAGGAATGCTAGTTGTAGGAATAAGGCAAAAAAAGGGAAATAAAAATATGCATAAACAAAAAAGATTAAAATATTTGTATCAGAAGGTGGCATGATTGTTTAAAAAACCTAGAGGATTCAACAAGAATATTAATCAAACATTAAATTGAGAAGTTTTTGTGCAAACAAAACCAATGCAACCAAGATTAGGAGGGAAGCTGAAAACTGGGAAAGAATTTTTACTAGTGTCTGTGATAAAGGCCTCATTTCTAAATTATATAAAGAACTGAGTCAAATGTACAAGAATACAAGTCATTCCGCAATTGATAAATGGTCAAAGGATATGGACAGGCAGTTTTCAGAGGAAGAAATTAAAGCTATCTATAGTGATATGAAAAAATACCCTAAATCACTACTGATTAGAGAGATGCAAAGCAAAACAACTCTGAGAAATCACATCATACCTATCAGGTTGGCTAACATGACAAAACAGGAAGATGATAAATATTGGAGAAGATGTGGAAGAGTTGGAACATTAATACATTGTTGGTAGAGCTGTGAGCTGGTCTAACCATTCTGGAGAGCAATTTGGTACTATGTCCAAAGGGCTACAAAAATGTGCATACCCTTTGACCCAGCAATATTGCTTCTAGGGCTGTATCCCAAAGAGATCCTAAATGGGACAAGGTCCCACATGTAAAAAAATATTTGTAGCAGCTCTTTTTGTGTAGTTGTCTGTTGAATTATGATCAGACATTTTGGAAGCATGACTGTTGATTTTTAATTTCTCTGTATTTCCTCTGAAATTTTAATTTACTCTGATACCCATGCTTGATTAAAGTGATTGTGAACCCCTCAAAAGATGCCTTTCCTTTTATGAATGCAGATCTAAGAATCTGTGATAGGAGGCCCCCTGTGTATGTTGGTGTGCTTATTGATACACCAAGAAAACCATGAGACTTAGCTTAAAAAAGTAACTATAAACTACAAAATAATCAATAGGAAAAAGGGAAGAATTATACAACTAGAGAAACAGTCAGCACATATTGGCTTGGCTGACCCAATAATGTAAAGATAACAATATAACTCAGAATTAATTTTTATTAGATTATATTTAATAGCAATGTTAAAATGCCAATGACTGACTTCATAAAATAAGAGAAAATGACAAAAAGGATATGGAAAGGCCAGACATGAATTACATGAGGGAATTATGAAAGAGGAAAAAAGTCAAGGGGGTTTTTGCACTACCAATTTTGAAATTACACATTAGATAACTCAGAACTGGAATAAAATGAATACGATAAGTCAATGTTTGCAAAACATGAGATATCAAAACATTAGAGAAGAAAGGTACTATCTGATTAAAAATTTGTCCAAATGGTAGCAGTTTAGTGAAAATGGAATTAGAGAAATCTCACAATATATTGTAATATATCTTAAATGAATAAATGAGCTAAAAATAAGCAGTAATAACTCTAGGAGGCATCTTCATAATGACAAAAGGTATTCAAAACACTTTATGTAAATATTATCTCACTTGAGCCTTACAACAACCTATGAAATAGGATGTACTGAGGGTATACCATTGTAATAGTAACACCTACCTCCCACAGTTGCTGTGAGGATTAAATGAGATATTTTTTGAAAAATGCTTTTCAAGCTTTGAAGCACAATATATATGTTAATTTTCATACAGAAAAGAGAAGTAGGAAAAGCAGACATTTTCTTTAAAAAGTTTGTTTCTCTTTCAGAGAGTTTTTCCATTTTGCCCAGGAAGGTTTTATTTTTTTTAATTTTTAATTTTTTTTTTAATTTTTTTTAAGAGGTTGAAGGCACTAGCATAGTAGTACATGGCTGGTCTGTTTCCATGTACTGTCAATCTAATTTTAGGTGAGCTGCTTAGGAAATTTTCCTTAAAAAAGCAACAAAGTCATTATTTGGAGCAACATGACATGACTGTTAAACAGAGGAGCCCTTATTGTTGGCCTCCATTTGGAAGAAACCACTCTTTTTCAACGCACAGGTCCATAAGAACTGTGGTAGAGCCTGCGTGCTATCAAAAATGATAAACATCTCTGGGTTCTTGACATTGTCAACAACACTGTCATAGATATCCGTGCTTCTTGCACCTAGTGGAGGAGGAGAGATGTAGGATGGATCACCCTTACAGTAGGATCCTATGGCCACATCAGCCTCAAACACATAGATCATGCTGTCAGAGTCAGAGGTCCTCCTGAGATTGTCTGCCAACTTTTTGAGGTTCTTGCTGAAGTAGAGGCCATGACCATATCGGGGGTCTAATGGAAGAAAGCAATTAAACAAAAAAAATCAGTGAGAGCTGAGAGGGTGAGTTTAATCTGAAAAATCACATTTCTTATTTGGATACCAAGTATATATCGCTAACAGTAATTCAAAGATTCATCTCTCCCCACCTTCTACTCTCTGTATCTTTAGTCAAACAGAGCACCATCATTGCCTGACAGAGAGAGAATTGAAAGAAAATTTAACTTAAATTAATGTTTACTTTAAATCCTATAGTGGATAGGCCAGTTTTTTACTTCCCTGGTAATACTATAAGTTCATTCATTAATTTCCATCAAGGGAACTGAAAGGTCACCTTTCCAACACTGAAGCAGTTTGGAAACTGAGGTCCAGAGAGGCAAGTCATTTGTCTAAGGTTACATAGCTAGTAAACAGGCAGAGTCAAGATTTTGAACCTAATTAGGCAGCAGAAGGCACAATGGATAGAGTCAGAAAGACCTAAATTCAAATTGAGCTTCAGTCATTTACTAGTTGTATGACTGTGGGCAAGTCACTTAGCCTCTATTTACCTCTGTTTTCTCAACTGTAAAATGGGGGTAATAACAGCACCTACCTCCTAGGATTATTGGGAGGATCAAATGAGGTGTTATTTGTCAACCACATAGCACAATGCCTGGTACATAGTAGGAGCTATGTTAATTAGCTAGCTCTTATTCTTAAACTGACTCCAATCTAGTGTTCCTTTGCTTCCTCTCCAAGTTCTTGGTTTGCAATATATCTGCCCCTTTAAGGAAATTATTCCCAAGGAAACATCCCATCTTTAAAGGGACTTAAAATTTTAAGGCGATTCCCCTTCCCTCCTCCTATGTCTGGGACCTATAGCATGGGCAACGTTCTGGATTCACATAGAGCCAGACAGAGCTGGGTTAGTATTCTGGTTCTACAACTTATTAGTCATATGACCTTGAAAAAATCATTTCACATCTCTCATTTTCAGAGGAGACAGGGAATTAGCATTTATATATGTGCCAAGAACTGTGCTAAGTACTTTTTACAAATACTGTCTCATTTGATCCTCATAATAACCCTACAAAGTAGACACTCTCAACTTCCTCATCTGTTAAATAGGGACAGTAGTACTCACACACCTCCTCCATTCCATTCCAGAACTGTGGAGAGAGTCTTTGTGAACAAAATATGATACAAATATGACCTCTTGTGATTATTGTTATAACCAAAGAGCAACATTTGATGCAAAGTTCTATGATTCTAGGCAAAGAAAAGGTAGAATATTTTCACTGATGAGCAAGGAGGAAAAGTGACCAAGTTATTTGACTGTGCCACGCTTCTACTCAAGAAGAAAAATGAAAATGTAACTAATCATAGAACTCCCAGCCTGGAGGGGACCAAAGAAGTCACTTAGTTCCAGGAGTATGTTAATGTCAATTTAAACTGGCTTGGGAGAGTCAACTTGTTAAATTTCAATGTGAGCATTTAAACCTCAGAAATTGTCAAATGTTACAAAGTAGAATTTTGTTTGTTTCTTTGCTGACTGTCCAGAAATAAGAAAGTGATGGAATGAATATTAATTGGGCAGATTACATTTAAAGGAGTGTCATTCCCCAATTGATAAATGGTCAAAGGATATGAACAGGCAATTTTCAGGGGAAGAAATCAAAGATATCTATAATCATATGAAAAAGTGCTCTAAATCACTATTGGTTAGAGAGATGCAAATCAAAGCAACTCTGAGGTACCACATCACACCTATAAGATTGGCAAACATGACAGAACAAGAAAATGATAAATGCTGGAGAGGATGTGGGAGAGTTGGAACACTAATTCATTGTTGGTGGAGCTGTGAGATCATCCAACCCTTCTGGAGAACGGTTTGGAACTACGCCCAAAGGGCTACAAAAATGTGCATACCCTTTGACCCAGCAATATTGCTACTAGGACTGTATCCCCAAGAGATTATAAAAACGGGAAAGGGTCCCACGTGTACAAAAATATTTATAGCAGCATTCTTTGTGGTAACCCAAAACTGGAAGTCAAGGGGATGCCCATCAATTGGGGAATGGCTGAATAAATTATGGTATATGAATGTAATGGAGTACTATTGTGCCATAAGAAATGATGGACAAGAAGACTTCAGGGAGGCCTGGAAGGACTTATATGACCTGATGCTGAACAAAAGGAGCAGAACCAGGAGAGTTTTGTGCACAGCAACAACCACAGTGTGCGAGAGTTTTTTCTGGTAGACTTGGAACTTTGTAATAACACAAGAACTTACTGAGATAAAAAAAAAATCCCAATGTCAGTCTTCTAAGGCAAGATGCCTTCCACACTCAGAGAAAGAAATATGGAAGTCATTCGCAGAATGTAGCAGATCATGTTTGTGGGTGGGTGGGTTTCAGTGTATTATGTTTTGATTTGTTATATGATTTCTTCCATTTATTTTTGTTTGACTACATAGCATGACTATAGTGAAAATGTGCTCAATAGGAAAGTATATGTAGAACCTATACAGAATTGTATACTGTCACGGGGAGGGAGGGGGATAGTGGGGGGAAGGGTAGGGGGGGGAATAAAATCTTAACTTTAAGGAAATGATTGTAAAACATTAAAAAAATTTAAAAAAGATAAAAAAATAAAGGAGTGTCATTTTTTTTGAGAGCTGGTTGTTAAATATTTACCAGCAGACCACTGCATAGCTCATATTCTAGTTTCATTTCCTAGTATAGGACTGCATTAGGGAAAGTTTGATGAGAAGAGAGGACATGAAGGAGCTTTATTAAGGTAAACATTACCTGTTACAAGTAGGTTATTATTAAGGTGGTAGAAGGAACTAGATTTCTGAACATATAAAAGAGCAAGGTTTGGAAAGCACTTTACACTCACGAACTCATTTGAGCCTTACCACACACCTGGAAGGCAGATGCTATTATTTTGCTTATTTGACAAATGAGGAAATGTAGGCTCAGAAAGGTTAGGTGACACAGTGGATAGAGTACTAGATGTAAATGAGAAAGCCCTAAAATAAAATATTACCTCTGAAGACGACTAGCTATGTGACTCTGGAAAGTCATATTAATAATTAATCATATCAATAATTTCATTAGAAATAAATGCAACAGTGAGAAAATACACCAAAATTTAGCGGATGTAGCCAAAGCAGTACTTGGGGGCAATTTATATCCCTAAATATTTTCATAAAAAAAGAAAGAGTAAGTCAATGAATAGGAACTGCAACTAAAACAGCAGCAACAGATGAACCCCAGTTGAACACCAAAATAGAAATCCTGAAAATCAAAAGAAAGATTGACAAAATTGAAAAAAAATTGCATTAAGAAATGAAACTAAGATCTTTAAAAAACACAATAAAGTAGACAAGTCATTAAGCTAACAATTTTAAAAAGGAAAGATGAGAACTACATTATAATTATCAAAAATTTTTTAAAAGGTGAATTCACAACCGATAATAAATAAATAAATAAATTATTGGGAGCAATTTTAATCAACTATGTGACAATAAAAGTGACAATCTAAATGAAATGGATGGATATTTTCAAAAACATAAGTTTTTGTATTTAATATTAATTAATTAATAGAACAGGAAATAGAGGATTTAAATAACCTTTGAAGAGGAAATTGAATAATATATAAATCAATTCCCCAAGGGGAAAAAAACAACAGGACTAGGTGCATTTACAAGTGAATTCTGTCAAGCATTTAAAGAATAATTAAATCTTATATTTATTTGAAAAAACAGGGAAAGAAACGATCCTGCCAAATTCCAAATATGATCTTGAAATCTAATTTAGGGAGAGTCAAAACAGAGAAACTATAGGCCATTATCTTTAATGAATATGAAAGCAAAGATTTTAAGTAAAGCAAGGAATGATCAGACCGCTGCCAAAGAACTCATTCCAGAAATGCATAGCTAATTCAACACTGGGAAACCTAGAAACAAAACTGACCCCCTTAATAACAAAAACAACAAAATTGTAATTATATCAATAGTCACAGAAAACAGGAACATTTCTGTTAAAAACAAAAAATACTAGAAATCAATAGGAAACAATAACTTCATCACAGTTGCAGAATGCAAAATAAACTCACATAAATCATCAGCATTTTTGTGTATTACAAACAAAATTCAGTAGGAAACGATAAAAAGGGAAATTCTCTTTAAAACAACTACAAACAGGACAGAATACTTGGGAGGCTACCTGCCAAGGGCACCCATATGAACTATATGACAACGATTACAAAACACTATACAAATAAAAACAGTTCTAAATAATTAGAGAAATATTAATTGTTTGTGGTTAGGCCATACCAACATAATTAAAATGACAATACTACCAAAATTGATTTATTTATTTAGTGCCATATCACACATACTACCAAAGAATATAAAGCTTGAAAAAAATTCATCAGCTAAGTAAAATTTACCTAGAGGAGCAAAACGTCCAGAATATCAAAGGAATTAATGGAAAAAGTGGGAAGAGGGCCTAATTGTACCAGATCTCAAAATATAACATAAAATCATCAAAACAGTTTTGTCCAGGGTGAAAAATAGAGAGGTTGATCAGTAGAACAGATCAGGTAGAAGATATACAGAAGCAAATGAATACAGTTGTTTAGTATTTAACAAACTCAAAGATGCCAACTAATGCAGTAAGAACTCAGTAATCTAGAAAAACTGGGAAAATTAGGAAGTAGTCTAACCATAAGTAGATGTAGACTAATATTTCACACCACATACCAAGACAAACTTCAAATAGGCACATGATTTAGATATAAAGGATGACATCACTAACAAATTAGAAGAACTTGGAAGAAATAACTTGTTAGATCTATAGAAAGAAGAAGAGTTTATGACCTAATGAAAGATAGAAAGGTTCACAGCAAGTAAAAGGGACAATTTTGATTACATAAAATTGAAAAAGGTTTTGCACAAACAAAACTAGTGCAAGCTAAAAAATAGAAGAAAAGCAGAAAATTGGGGAGATGGGGAGTGAACCTTTGAAGCAAGTTTCTCTGTTAATACTCTCCTAAGATATATATATATATATATATATATATATATATATATATATATATATATATATATATATATATATATATATATATATCAGGAACTGATCCAAATTTACAAGAATAAGAGCCATATCCCATTGATAAATATCAGTTAGGGAATGCAGGAAAATATCATATCAGAGGATATAAATAGGCATTTTTCAGAAGAACCATCAATAGCCATATGAAAAAATGCTTCAAATCACTGACAACTTGAGAAATTCAAATTAAAACAACCCTCAGGTACAACCTCACACCCATAAGACTGGAAAAATTGACAAAAAAAATTTTAAAAAATATGCCAGAGGGGTTCTAGGGAAATATACATTAATACACTGTTTCTGGAACTGTGAACTGATTCAGTTATTTTGGAAAGAAATTTGGAATTATGCCCCAAAAGCTCTTAAACTGTGCATACCTTTTGACTCACCAACATTGCTGTTTGAGCTATACTTCAAAGAGATCAAAGAAAGAGGAAAAGAACTTGTACATACAAAAATATTTGTAGTCTTTTCATACATGTGGCAAAGAATGAAAATGGAGAGCATGCCTGTTAACTGAGAAATGGTTGAACAAGTGATGGCATAGAAATGTGATGCAATATTATTGTGCATTAAGAAATGATGAAGGAATAATTTCAGAGAAACCTGGAAAGACTCAAAGGGAAAGATGCAGGGAAAAGTGCATAGAGAACACTTTATACAATGACTATATTGTGATGACAATATAGAAACAATCAGTTTTGAAAGGTTTAGGAAATCTCATCAACAACATGTTCTCCACCTTGAGATAGAGAAGATAGATGGACTCAGAGGAATATCAAAGCAAATTACGGGAAGGGAGTAGCATGGCAAATGCAAGGATTTGTTTTCCTTGATTACATATTTTTAATGGATTTGTTTTTCTTGCTTTCTCAACAGGTGGGAAGAGGGAGGGAATTTAGAACTAAAAATAAAATTAAATTATATTTTTAAAAAGTTAAATGTCTTTGTTGTTATGAACTCAAAATATCTCCTTTTGGAGTGAGAGAAACTGTCTCAGGGAGCTTAATTTTATTTTACTCTAGTTGCTCTGAAAAGTACACATTCTACTTGGGGATGGGAAAGGCAAAAGAGAATCAATGGAATGATCTTGAATTAAATTCTAAGCAATAAAAAAGAATGAAAGGAAATGAAATAAATTTTAAAAAGCTATCAGCAAAAGAAGAGAGTGATATTAAAGGAAAATGGTGACACAAAAATTTGATTAAGTGATTTTGCAACCAATCCTCCAAAGTCCCTTTCCCACAACTGGATCAAAGGAACCCTGACCAAGGGGGCCAATCTCTAGGTAACTGCTGAGATTCCTCTAGGTGCTGTCTGCTTTCCAGTTTCCCCAGTGGGCTGGAACAGCAACACAAAAAAGGGCTGAGCCCTACCTGAAGGCATGGAGTATATTCTTTGGAAGCCAACTCTGCTTACAAGGTTGCAGAACTGATGTGGAACTTCTTGGTATAATGTAAGGTGTGTGTTCTCATGTGCTCTTTTACTGTGAAAAATCTTCCTTTCATCAAAGGCATTCAAAAGGATGGGATTGCAGATCATCTCAACCTGTCAGTCAAAGAAATAAAACAGACCGATAAAAGGGGTGAGTAGAGAGTAGGGTTATAGGTTTTGCCCTTACTCCCTCAAAAAGAAAAGGCTAACAGGTACGTTTTTTTTTTTCTCATCTCAATTGCATTTAATGTCAAACTAATGTTAGATTGGTCCCTTGGTCACTAGCAATTTCCTAGTCCAGCTTCCAATAGGGTTCAAGTTTCTTGAGGAAAGGAACTGTCATGTTGTCTCTGTTTCCTAAGCACTCAGTACAGTGCCTGGCACGTAGTAGGTTTTTAATAAATGCTTGCTGAGAGGCAGCTAGGTGGTGCAGTGAATATAGTACTGGCCCTGAAGTCAGGAGGACTTGAACTCAAATCCAATCTCAGATACTTGTTATACACTAGCTGTGTGACCTTGGGCAAGTCACTTAACCCCAATTGCTTTGCCTTCTCCCTCTCCAAAATTAAATAAATAAATGCTTGTTGAGTTATTGAATTCTTTTACCCCTTAGCCTCTCTCCTACTCACCATCAACCTCCAGTCCATTTCTAGTCATTGCAATGGACAAAGACAACAGTCCTAACCCTTCTGCGTAGTTCTACTCTTTGCCCTTTGATCCTCCCACTTGCATTCTCCCCTGTCCACCCTGTTCTCTACCCCAACACACACACACACACACACACACACGTACATGCATACATGCACACAGCTTAACTCTCTAGTCCTACTAAGTGAATAATAGTACGATAGGCACCAGGAGCTAGGTTTTTCATTTAACCACATCACCAAGGCTTAAATGAGAAGTAAGTGATTTAAATTAAATGAATAGGATTAGTGAGACCTTCCTCTATATCATCTTCACTCAAGTTATGGCTCTTACCTTCTGTGCTTCCAAACCTGCCTTTTCAAACTCTAGCTTCTTTTCCTGGAGCTTCTTGTCCTTCAAAAAGTCCAGTTCAAACAAATATCTATCTTGTGGCTGGTTAGAGGACAGACATCCTAAACAGAAGAAAAACATTAGCTGAAGTATTGACTGTTCTATGAAAAGATTAAGAATTCAGAATCCAGACCATACCTGGTTAACATTAATCATGACACATTGCATCCCTCCCCCTATTTTGAGTGGTTAATGGTTGCTAATCTGATGTCTTGAAAAGCAATGTAGGGTGTGGGGAGAGAAAAGCAAAGATAGAAGAAGAAGAGTCAAAATATTCAAAGCAGCATTTTTGTTGGTAGTAAAAAAAACTGGAAATAAAGAAGGTACCCATCAATTGGAGAACAGCTAAACATATTGTATATAAATATGATGAACCTTTGAGGCTGTAGAGAGCAAGCAAAATAGATGCCTGGGGAAAAACAGTGTTAATATGAAAGAATTGTACCAGTTAAGATGTTACTTTTACAGTGTGATTTCTTGCAGCCCACCAGAGCAGTCAGTAACAAAGGACAGAGCTGCTATTTATTTATATGACCTATTTAACACCTGAGTAGTAGTGCAACATAGTGAATACAGAGCTGGCCTTAAGGGCAGAATTGGGTGTATGTCCTGCTTCTGATAAGTATTGGTATAAGGTAATGACCTTAGACAAGTTCTTAACCACTCAGTTGCCACAAGTCACTCCCCATCACAATAACTTGCAGAGAATGTGCCAACCTACATGGGTAGAGTGGGTTTCCACACCTGGAAGTTCTCTCTACCAACAAAATCCCTAGACAAATTCCTTTCCCTTTTCTCATTTAGCAGCTGAGGAGGTACTCTGTGGCATATACTTAATCAAGTGAATGAAGAATAATTAGGAAAAAAATTAATTAGAAAATAATTAGGGGATAATCAGCAAATGAAACAAGTTCTAGGTCTTTCTAACTATCAGCTCCTGAAACACTTAGCTCAAGGGGAAGATGACAAAACCTATGAAACCTGACTGTCATACTCTAGTAGCAGAGGTGCCCATTAGTATCAAGCAAACCTGGGAAATTCAATTTAGTAGACATTTAACTAAGAGAATTCTAGCTTGTATGTAGAGATTAAGAATGATAGGGACTTGTTCATTGGTATAGTAAACTCCCAGGTGAGAATATTCCCTGTACTGACGCAGGTCAGCACCTTCTCTGCAATTTAGACTCTTGTCTAGAGCACTGAAAGCTTAAACAGTTTGCTCAGGGTCGCAAGTCCAACTGGTATGGCTCACAGGCAGAAGCTGCTGTCTGGTTGGTTCTAAGGCTAGCTCTCACGCCACATGACTTCTATAAAGGTTGTGCATTGGAAGAAAATGAACCAGAGAGATTCAATGTGATCTAGTAGCTAGAGTGCTGGTCTTGGACTCAGGAACACTTGGGTCTAAGACCTGGTGATGATTTGATACATATTGTGTGACCAGAAACATGTCACTCAATTTCTTGATGCCCTTCAGTAACTCTCTAAGATCATAAGTTGTAGACTTTTTGCCAATCTTAATCTGCCTCTTATTCTGATGAAATCTCATACCAAAACCAAACAAAGCAAACAAAAAACCAAAAATTGATGAAGTAGTACTAAAGAGAGTGATGTCTGACTCCTCCACTCCCACCCCATTAGAACATAAGCTATTTGAAGGCAAGGATACACTTTGATAAACTTTGTTGTCCTTTCCTATAATTAATAATAATAGCAACAAAAATAATTTTAGATTTTATGTAGTGCTTAAAAGTTTTCCAAATATTTTATAAGTTTATCTCATTTCACCCTCACAACAACCCTGTGAAGTAAGTGCTAATATTATTCCCATTTTATAGATGAGGAAACTCAATCCGAGAGAGGTAAATGCCTTGCCCAAAATCATGCAGCTAGAAAGCATCTGAGACAGAATTTGAACTCAGGTCTTTTTGATGCTGAGTCTAACATGTTGTACAAAACTACAACTTAACTGCCACTGAGACTATTTTTAATCTTTTTAAAAAAATTTCTACCAGCTAGCACAATCTCCTCGTGCACACCTTAGCAAAAAATGTTTATTGAATAAATGAATGAATAAGTCAATTGAAGGATTACATTGAGATCTACTCTTTCTTTTACGACTGCCTTTGATTTCACAATCCTTGATTGATATTCATCAGGATGACTGAGGATGGCTCAGGATGCAGTGTGAGACTCTGGCCCTTTCAGGCTAAGGTCTTATCACATTCTCACATTGAGTAAGATACATCCATTCAATGAATAGGCTTAGGAGAAGAAAGTGAGGTTGGTCACTTTGCACAGTCCTTCCTCACTCAAAACGAAGTCAACTGCAAGTCACGTCATCATCCTGATGTCACGGTCCTCTTTGAGAACAAAGGACAGACACAACAACAGCAACCTTGATTGAACATTTTCTATGTAGTGTACATGGAATACAAAGGAGCAATTATAGTATAGGGGAATATACCCTAGATCTGGGTATGAAGCTAATTTTACTATTTACTAGCTGTAAGACTTAAATCTCATTTTTCTCATTTCTAAAATGAGGATCATAATACTTAGGCTTACCTATCTCACCAGGCTCTTCTGAGACAAGTGCTTAAAAACTGCAAAACAGAGAGAGGATTCTGGGAAGATGATGGAGTAGGTCAAACAGTTCCAAGTTCTTCAGATTTTCCCCAAAACAAGATAAAATTGTACCTCAGGGAGAATGTGCAGTGGTAAAAGTAAAAAAAAAAGAGTTGGGGCAGTGATAATTACCCTAATCCTGAATAAAAAAAAATGGATATTCAATGAATTGCCCAACTTTCAGGATTTACTTGTAAAAAACCCTGAACTTCATAGAAAATTTGAGTTACAAGAGAGCCAAGAGAAATACAAAGTACACATCAAAGACTAATTATAAAGGACTCAATAAGGACAGACTGATTTCTTTTTATTTGAGGACATGTAAAATGTATGTCCAACATTGTTATGAGTTATTGGGTAGTTTGAAAGAATGATTGGGGTAGACCTAGGTATCATGTGATTCTATAAATTAAAACCATTTAGGAAAAGGTAAAAGGAGGAATTACCTTATATAAATGAAGTTTAAGAAGAATAAATGACACAGAGGAACTAGATGGGGGAGGAAGGTGCTCTCATCACGAATGGTTTAAAAAGGGAAATACATGCATGTACACATACATACATATATACATACACACATATGTATATACATACATACATATTTATGTCTTCTAAAGTCAGAAAGAAATAAAAGGGGGTAGTGCAGGGGGAGAGGAAAAGAGAGGGATTTTTAGAGGGAAGCCTACTCACATCTGATCTGGGTTAGAGAGAATAATATATACATTTGAAAGGAAATAAAAGTCTTCTAAGTTTATAGAGAAATAAGAGGATAAAGAACTAGGATAAAGGGAGGTGGTATAAACATATATATTGAAGAGGAGAGGAATCTTTTTGGAAAGGGGCACAACAATGAAAAATTTAAACCTAGATTAACAGGAATGGAATAAAGTGGGAATAACATACATATTTAGAGGGCTATAAAAGTCTTCTAAATTCAGAAAGAAACATGAGGGCAAAGGGAAAGGATGGAGTGGAGAGGATAATGGATGGATCTTTGGAGGGGGGTAGGTTAAGTAATAGGAGGGCCGGGTAGCAGGCAGAAGTAAAGTAGAAGAGATACACACAAACATAAAGTAAAGATCAGTAGTAGAACTTATTAGGGAAAAAAGCAAGGGTAGCAATTATGAGCTCAGACAAAGTTAAAGCTAAAATAGATTTAATCAAAACAGAAAAACAGGAAAACTACACTATATGCCAGTCATGTTTATCAAAATTATTTTAGTCTATTTAAAATAATTAGATAAGTTTGGTATATTGCTCATCTAGGAAATGGTAAGTTGGTGGACTTAGAGAACTGCAAAATATTATATAAATCTATGCTACATAAATATTAACCATTTTCCACAGTGTCAGCAGTTGAGCAAAATTCAGTTTGTCATAGGATCGCTCTTGACATATATGACTCTACCTTGAGTCTGTAATATGCATGCATCCTCTAAACATGTGAGTACAGCCAGGTCCCAAATAGTGCAAATAATAAATTTCCTAAAGTAGTCACATTATTTGAATTTGCACTCCATATTTCCATTGGAATGGAACCAATTTTGATATTTTACATAACTATAACTTCAAATAGGGTACCTTTGAGTAAACTTTAGAAGATGTGAATGATCACTTCAGGGAATGTGTTATTTGCATTAATCAGGACCTAGTTGTATATGAACACCTCAAGTGTATAGGTCTGATGAACAGATACTTGTGACAGGAATGTCTATTTATTCTTGACCAAATGATTAAATTTGTCAGGATGTTCTGATCTATTTATCATAAATCACCTGGAAGTGATAATATATTTCTCTATTGTAACAAATTATCAGTAAAGAATTAGATAGGCTTCCCTGAAAAGAGGGTCAGCCTAAGCCCAAGTTGCTACCCTTAATCATGACAGAATGGCCCAGTTCTACAGGGGACACTGAATCTAAGCTTAAAGCCTTGTTATTGTGCATCCTCTGCTCTTGAAAAGGACCAATGACTTTGCAAGGGTGGTGATTTGACTTGTACATGAATTGGGTTTGAATGAGGCAGAACTATGCAATGTAGGCAGCTTCACTGTCTTTTCCAGAATTATTGAAGTTTGGTGGCAAGACAAAAGTCAAAACTACTGGTGATAACCTAGGGCTCAAGAGGTGGGGAGTTTGCAACTGACACCAACAGAAGTGGGAAAGCATGGAGAAGGGAAGAGATTTTGGTGGGGAGGGGTAAGCAGAGGAAGGCATAGATCAGTGGTGGGCTCCACAATCAGAGACCTGATGGGAAAGGGTACCCACCAAGAGGTAGTGTCAATGCAATAATTGGCATTATTCTGGAAATGAGGCACAGTGAAAAAGGGGAACCCATGAGGCAAACTGTACAAGGCAGAAACTGCATAGACAGAAAAGCTGAGAATGGAGACATTAGAAGCCTTGACTGCATGAAGAATAAAGAGAAAAGGGGGAGAGTCAAAAAGGAGAATCTAAAGTAGATGGAAAGAGAAGACAGATAATGAAGAGAGGGAGAGGAATCATTTTTGGAAAGGGGAGCAACAATGAGAAATTTAAAACTAATAAATACATATAATTCAAGGGGAGGAAAAGAAGAGAGATGGAAATGACTAAAAGAGGGAGGAGGATTATATAAACAGATAAAAGCAAGAGAGAAAAAATAATTAATAAGCAAAACCCGGTTCTTCTTAAGCCCTTTGCAAAGGGGTATAAAAAGGGAATGGGAGGGGAGGGGAAGATAGTTGGTGAGAAGAGAGGTAAAGAAAAAAAGACTAAGCTAAAGGAACTGAAGAAACATAGTACTGTGCTTATGGTGGAAGAAAAAAAATAACTTGAAAACATATTGAAAGAGGGGAAAATATAAACCTAAGTCTCATAACGTTAAATGTGAAAGGGTTTAAACGGTTCAAGTCTATCCAAGGTTTAAGAAGAAACCAGAGGGGTCTGCAGGTTTCCCAGAGACAAGAGGAGATGGGGGCTGATCCCAGCCATCACTGCTCAGGATTCTGGGTCTGTCTGCCCTGGTCCAAGTTCCCTCAATCTTTATTCTCGGACTGCTGCTCCATCCATCATCTTTTTTTCTGACATCTTAGATGTGGAAAGATTATTTTGATCAGTTTGGACAGAATGGTGAGTATTTGCTAATGTGAATCTGAGAGAACTGTGATGATTTTCAGCATGTAGACTAGAAATCATAGTAGAGACACTCCCTGTCCAGTAAGCAATTGGGTGATGAAGTAAACTGAGTAAAATAACTAAAAGTCTTGTATGTTAATTGAAGTAAATAAAAGTAATGTGACTGACTAAACAATTGAATATCTCGTCTTTCCTTGGAGAGTATATTCTTAGTTCTGGCCAAGTTTTTTCACATAATGCCTTGAAAATTCATACTGAGCAAATCAATAAAAGGACTTCAGTAATTTTGACCAAGATAGGCTTGTAGTATGACTCTCCTCAATCTTGTTATTAATATGACATGACCCTTTCACTCAAAAAAATGCTTTTAAATATTCAAATGTTTTAAATTACATGTTATCAATTAAAGCCCAGTCTGGTTGAGAATATGATTATAGATTTTTTTAACTTTTATAATTGATTAATTTTTAGTTTTCAACATTCACTTCCATAAGATTTTGAGGTTTAGATTTTCTCCTCTTCCCCAAGTTGGCATGCAATCTGATATGGGCTCTATTTATACATTCATATTAAACCTATTTTCAGATTAGTTATGATGTAAAGAAGAATTAAGACTAAAGGGAGGAACCACGAGAAAGAAAAAACAAAACAACAAAAGAAAAGGAAACCAAATAGTATATTTCCATCTGCCTTCAGACTCCAAAGTTCTTTCTCTGGATGTGGGTTGCATTTTCCATCATGAGTCTTTTGGAGTTGTCTTAAATCCTTGAATTGCTGAGAAGAGCTAAGTCTATAAAAGTTAGTCATCACACACCTTGGATGTTACTGTATACAATACTCTCCAGGTTCTGCTCATTATACTCAGCAATATGATTATAGATCTTGAGTCTTTTATTTGTCCATCACTTCCATGCCTTTAAAGACATCAATAATATATTTCCCCACATGCCTATTTCATCTACCTTATGCAGCCCCAATGTTGTATTACAACTGCATTCTGTAATCTAGTCGACCTAGATTAAATAACACACATATTAATGCTCTTTCTTCTATTAACACTGATTTTAAAAAAAAGAAATGTGTAATTTATTGGAATTTTTCATATATATTTACATTCTTATAAGACTTCAGGTGGTACTCAGTCCATAAAAGCCATAATTCAATCAATCCCCCTCATTGACTAAGAACAAGTTAAAATCATTCTTCATATTCATTAAGAAGGGGTGACTAAGATTATAAATAAAGTCTAAAAAGGGATTTTCATACTTTACAGAGCAGGGATTCGTAGCCTGGGATCTATGTACTTTACGAATATATATATATGTATATATATATATATGTACATATATATACACACGTATACATATATATATATATAAAACTATTTCAATGCAATATGTTTCTTTTATAATCCTAGGTACTTTATTCTTAAGAAAGGTTCACAGCTCTTCACTAGTCTGCTAAAGGGGCCCACAGCACCAAAAATAATCCATATTATATTGCTAAGGGGATATCTTTGAGAGGAAGATGGGCTGATCACTCCTGGTGGCCATAGCCAGGTTGTAAGAAGATAACCCATATGAGGAACAACCAATGGATAGCCAAAGTACTTGCTCAATGAGATGTCAGTGAAATGGGAGGAAAACCCTCAGCACACTGGGTTACTTTCTTCCCCTGACCCCTAACCCATATTATGGTGGATTTATGGAAGGCTAGGGACAAACACTGTGCATTGGGTGGCAGGCATGAATACATCGCTATCTGCTCGAGGAACATGCTTCTGGAGTATCTTTAAGGTCAGAACAAAGGCCTTATCCTTTCTGTTAAGTTGATAAGAGTTAACTACTCTTAGTCTCAAGCTTTATACATTTATCAACCTATTGAAGGCCATTTTTGTTGTAGAGTCCTTTCAACTGTGTCTGACTTTTCATGGCCCCATTTGGGATTTTCTTTGTTAAGATACTGAAGTGGTCTCCTGTTTCCTTCTCCAGCTCATTATACAGATGAGGAAACTGAGGCATATAGGGTCAAATTACTTGCCTGGGGTCACACAGCTGGGAAGCATTTGAGGCTGAATTTGAACTCAGGAAGATGTGACTCCAGGCATAGCACTCTATACACTGGGTCACCTAGCACAGGGATGTGCTAAATTAATATGCTCCTTTCCTTGACCCCAGGCCTGTAATTATCTTTTGGACAATTCTGTGTTATGAACCAATCTGGTTCTGTAGTATTACTTTAATTTATGAATATTTCATACACTACATTAGGAACTAGCATAGAAAGAAGAATGGCCCCCTATATAAGACAGGGATTTGGTGTTGCTAGCATTCAAGTCCTGTATGAAGCAAGAAGCTTTCTTTAAGCTTTAAGTCCTAATAGCTCAGTTAACAAGCCATTGATGAAAGGTAGTAGTAGTCAACAAAAGGGACACTGAACTTGCAGTGCTGAAATTGGAATTAGGAGACCTGAGTTCAAATTGCAGCTCTGTCATTAACTTCCTGTGTGGCCTTAGGAAAGTCACTTGCCTTTCTGGGCCTCAGTTCCTTACATGTAAATTGAGGATATTGGGCTAGATGACTTCCTACGACCCCTGCAGATCTAGAATTGTGACCCTATGAATGCTACAAAGCTCAAACTGAGAATTAGAAAGCACAAAGCCTGGAATATGGGGGGAAACAAATGAGAGGCTTGCTTCCATTTCCAGGATCTAGGTTCCTATGTATCCAGACAAGATGATCTAGGGCAGAAGAGTCAGACTTGTTGCCATACATTCACAAAACTCTCAAGTGCCATCTGAATCTAAATTGTAATTGGGAGGTGTTTAACAAAATGAGTAAAATATAATAAAACATAGAAAACAATAATTTGTAGTTTTCCAAGTCCATATTAGGCCCAGAGAAAGTGTTTCTATTTGAGTTTGTTACTACCAGTCTAGAGGATTGCATGTTAGATAGTAGGAAGCCTTGGTTTGGACCCCAGACATATATTGATGATAATAACAGTACCAACGATGGTAATAGTTACAATTTACATAGGAATCCATGGTTGGCAAAACACTTTACTTTTCAAATTTCATTTATTCCTCACAACCCTCTGAGGGAGGCGCTACTAATATCCCCATTTTAAAGATGAAGAAACTGATGATGAACAAGGTTAAATGACTTGCCAAGAATCCCACAGCAAAGTATTTGTCACAGGCAGGATTCTAAGTCAGGACTTCCTGATTCACAGTCCAGCATTCTATCCACTGTACTACATAGCTGCCCATGATCTATGTGTGACTCTGGGCAAACTACTGGTTGCCTCAGGTTCTTCATCTATAAAATGGAAGTGATACTTCATGGGATCAGATGAAATAATGTGTGTATGCAAACCTTAAACCTCTATGTAGACTTGTAATCTTATTATTATAAGTGAAAAGGTAGAGAGGGTCACTGCACCTCTTAGAGAGGATTCAATAGCACAGAATATAAAACTGAATTTTAGAGTCTAATTTTAAATTTTAGCATTTTAAGACCATGGAAAAAATGACCTATTTCAAGAAAAAATGAAAAGAAGAATCAAAAAATGTTAGTAGTTTTTTGATCAATACATGAATGCCAAAAGAAGTACTACAGAAGAGTATTGTGACTACTCTCACTGGCTTTGAATGGCAAGGCACTTACCTGCTAACTTACTGTAAAGTTTCTCTGCATGGTCCATCTGCACGGTCCACAGCAGATTTTCAATACGCAGCATCACAGGAATGATGCTGTTCAACTTTCCTCTAATCTCCAGTGTTGCCTTCCCAGAGCTGATATCCTCTGAGATGGAAACCTCATACATATTGCCTAGATGAGACAACTGGTCATGCTCCTCTTTGCCAAGGTAGAAGATGTGATTGTTTTCAATAAAACGGCACTCCTGGGCTTGCAACAACTGGAAGATCCACTTTTTAGCAGCAGCCAGTTGTTCCTCATTGTTCCCTTTGAGATGGATTGAAGCTGGTGGAGCTTCTTCAGGCTCAGCTTCTCTTTGCCCTTCTCTGGACCACTGTGAAACTAAAAAGACCACCATGAACAGAAATATCAACAGTAAATGGGATTGTAGAAAATGGCCCCACCAAAGACATCCTCATTTTTCTTCTCCTTTCCTCTTGTCTTAAAGGAAAAGATGATGCTCCTCTGTTCTAAAGCTGCCCACTTCCCTACATGCCCACAATCTCATTCTATCTAGTCTCTTCCATAACTTTGTTCTCCCTCTTAGATACCTTAATTCTCTTTAGCCTATAAACATGACAAGATTTCTCATCCTAAGAGAAACCTTGATCCCACTAAGTCCTCAAATAATTCTTTTTTCTCCTTCATCATCTAACTCACTAGAAAGAAGAGTTTATACTTTCTGTGCCAACTTTCTCACCATCCCCTTATCAACTCTCTGATCTGGCTTCTACTGCCATCATTTTACTAAAATGGCTGTCTCCAAAGTCACTACAGAACTCTGCATGACAAATCCAGTGATGTTTTGTCTATCCTCATACTTTAACTTCTATGACCCTCCCATTTGTTTTCCTACCTGTCTGTACACTCTGACTTGGTTGACTCTTCATCTGACTCCTACTCCTTAAAGTGTGTGTGTGTGTGTATGTGTGTGTGTGTGTATGTACTCCAAAGTTCTGTCACAGATGCATTTGTTTGTGTCTCTGTGTGTGTCTTTCCATTCCAACCTTCCCTCTATCTCTTCCTCTCTCATTCCTCTCTCTCTCTCTCTCTCTGTCTCGCTTTCTCTCTCTGTCTCTGTCTCTGTCTCTCTCTCATTCTTGCTCTCGCTCTTGTTCTCTTCTTCTCTCTCTCTCTCACAGACACATATGCTTTACTCTGGTGATCTCTGCCATTTCCATGGATTTTATTACTATCTTTGTTGCAGGACTGCCAACTAGCTTCATACAAGCTAATCTAATATTTTGTTTGATTTGTTTTCTCCTGAAAATAAAAACATCCTAAGGACTTGGTTGATCTGAGAGACCAAGGCTGAAGTCTTTGACGCAGTCTCCTGGTCACCTAAGTATAGAAACAGGACACAATAAATGTGGCACTCCAAAGACTTTACACATGATTCTGACAGGTCCCCACCATGGCAAACAGAGCCAGGGAAGTTATGCCCACATGAATCAATGACCTTGCTAATGATCTCTCTGTCTTACTTGTAAGTTAACTAACTTCCTTCTGTTAAATGTTAGACAACTTGAACCACTAGAGCAGCCAGAATCAGAGCCAGGTTCAGAACAATCTTTCTGGAAATGACTCTCAAATCTATGACTACCCCATGCCCTGCCAGTGGTCCCTTATCCCCATTTGACAGAGAAGTAAGCTGAGGCAGAGGGACTGGAGGCAGGATGATCACTTAGAAAATTATGAGGCATCTGAAGATGGCATGTCAAATTTACAATCTAGAACTCTACTAATCTTCTAAACCTGAGTCAGCTAGCTGGCATGGTAAAAAGAGAGCTGAATCTGAAGTCAGAAAGACTTCTGCTCAAATCTGACCTCATATACTAACTATAGTATGACTTAGACAAGTCACTTAATTTCTTCAAATATAAAATTGGAATAACAATAGCAGTTGGCTCCCAGAGGTGTTGTGAGGATCTGGTGAGATAATATTTGTCAAGCTTTTAGCACAGTGTTTGGCACAGAGAAGGTGCTTAATAAACACATGTTCTCCTCTCCCTCAAACCTAAGCCTCCCTAACTCCTCTGTTTCTTTTAATGGTCATCCATCATCCCAGTGTTCCAGGCTCCTAGTCTTGGAGTCATCTTTGACTATTGCTTCTTCCTCACTCTATTTAATCAATTACCAAATATTATCAGCTCTGCTTCTATTAAGTCTCCCACAGCTATACCTTCCTCTGACTTCAACTACAGTCACCCTAATTCAAATCTTTTGCCTTGATTATCTTGGGTCTGCCACAATGGAACTAGCACTAGCAAGTCTTTTAATGTTCCCAAGTCTCATTTTTCTCATCTATAAAATGGAAATATTTATAATACACTATCTGCCTCTGAGAGTCATTAGAAATTTACTTCCAAACACTATATGCAAGTTACTAACGTCCTAATTGGTTTTCCTGCCTCAAAACCATATCCTCCCCAGTGTATCTTCTATACCACTTCCCAAGCATTCTTCTTAATGCACTGCTGTGTTCTTGTCAGCCCTCTCCTCAAAAATCTTGAGTGGGACCTAACGAAAGCAAAATAGGCTCCTATCAATGGGAGAAAATGAAAACAAATTGTGGCCTGTGAAGATAACAGAAAGTTATTGCAGTGTACAAAATAATAAATATGAAAAATTCAGAAAACTTCTATGAATTGATGCAGAGCGAAGTAAGCGAAATCAGGAAAACAATAATCTTCACAATACCAATGACATAAAGGGAAACAACGCTAAAATTTTTCAGAGCTCATACTCATGCAATAAGCCACCCTACCTTGGAAAGTCTAATGAAGCAAACCTCCCTCTTGCCACCTGGAAGTAATGGCAAGTGCCTAGAGCTCACTGAGTAGGGGTGCTTGCTTGCTAAAGAAAGTTCAAACTTCCCAGCCTGGCCTTCAGTAATCAAATTAATACCACCAGTGTTAATACATCAAGGACATAGCAATCAATTGACCTATGATCCCACTTGCCATTCTTGTGACTTTGCGGACCAAAACACCCTCCCTGGCCATCACTTCCACATATGTATTATCTTAGATACATACATAAGTATGTGTGCTAGGTAGCTAGCTGGGTTTGGAATTAGAAAGTTTTTGTTCACTTGTTTCAGTCATGTCTGACCCTTCATGACCCATCTGGAGCTGTTTTGATAAAGACCCTGCAATGGTTTGCCATTTCCTTCTCCAGCTCATTTTACAGTTTTGGAAACTGAGGCAATGAGGGTTAAGCAACTTGCCCAGGGTCATATAGCTTGAAAGTATCTGGGGCTGGATTTGAACTCAGGAAGATGAGACTTCTTGACTCCAAGTCAGGTACTCTCTCCCTTGCTCCATCTAGCTGCCCTGAAATCAGGAAGACCTGAGTTCAAATCTAGCCTCAGACATCCATTAGCTGTGACCCTGGACAAGTCATTTAACCTCTTCTCAACCATCAAGTGGAGATAATAACAACACCTACCTCATAAGGTTGTTGTAAGGATCAAATGGGATATCTGTAAAACACTTAAGTGTAATGCCTGGAACACAGTAGGCAATATATAAACTCATATTCCCTTATCCCTTCCCCCCATCTTCTCCTATTAGAATGTAGGCTCCTTGAGAGTAAGGCCTATCTTGCTTTATTAATCATATTTCCAGCATTTAGCTGTTTCCAGGATGTGGGAAGCACTTATTAGAAGCTTCGCTCACTCATTCGTCCAAGGTCTTCCAGTCTCTGGTGCATATGCTAGGCCTCAGCCATACTAGACTAGTGTCTAGATTCGCAGGATATGCTCCAAGTTTGACTCTCTGATTTTGTTCATTCCTTTCACTACACCTAGAATGACATTGCACCTCTCCCATCTCTGTCTCTTGAAGTCTTCCCTATATGATCACCTTAATTGTACAGAAGCTAGAGAGACTCTGCATTCCACACTTGTGGAAACCTTACACAGACTGAAAATACTATTTGCAGATTTCCTGGAATTAACTGAGTGAGGACAAAAAGCCCAAGAAAGTGGATTACCTTCTTGGGTTAGTATTTAGGATCAGATGTTTTCAGTCTAGGGCCTTGGGAACTCTAAGGCAAGGGTTACAGACAAAGTAAAGAGCTCCATTATTTACTAGGCAAATGATTCTTTTAGGTTTTTGTGTTTGTCCTGGTTGATCATTGTTACAGATTCAAAGGAATTTGAACTGGACCTGTCATTTCATTGGCTTTCTCATGAATAAGAAAACTCTCTCTACCAACAGAGGCACTATCTTCTCTGTAATTAACTGAAACCAAACTTCAGCTCAGCTCTTTCTGTCTTGCAGAACAGATCACACTTTGGACTCCTTTCCAGGAAGAAGTGGACCAAGACAATCTCTCTCTTTCAATAGGGTTAAGTGAGTTGTCCAGGGTCACATACCTAGTAAGTGTCTGAAGCTGGATTTGAAATCAGGTCCTCCTGACACCAGGGCCAGTATTCCACTGCACCAATTAGCTGCCCATTATCAATTAAATTCTCAAGCCTTAAGCAACTCTCTGAGACTAAAAGGTCTCATCATGGCTGTCATCTATCATGAGTCAGGCAAAAAGCATTTATAAAGCTCCTGCAAGTACTATGCTAAGTGCTAGGGTTACAAAGAAAGTAAAAGTCAAAACCAAAAAACCTAAAACATTGTCCCTGCCTTCAAAGAGGTCACATTTTAATGGAGGAGACAACATACAAACACGTATTTATTGTACAAGATATAGAAAGTGTAAATTGAAAGTGTTAGGAATTGTCCACTAAGTATCTAGAAATAGCATCTTTTTTTATAAGTTATGAGACTGCTATTTTAGGATATTTTAGTGTTGTTTACCCATGCCTGGATATTGTCAGATCATAGTGCAGAGAGAGATGAAAACATCTCACACCTGTTAGAAAACTTGAGGGGTAAAGGAAAACACCTAGAACTTGTGAGATTTCACTAGGGACCACTTCAACATTTCGAAAACATCAGCGATGAGGTTATGTCACAGACTTCTAAAGTCATTGCATCCTCAATAATTTGCATTAATTTCACCTACCAGGTCTTTTTTTCACAATTGACATTGATGAATAAACTCCAGCAAGTTTGGTAATGGAACCAAAATACAGTTAATAGCTAAAATTTACAAAAACTTTAAAGTTCAGAAAATGCTTTACATATGTTATCTCATTTCATCCTAACAACTCTTTGAGGGAAGTGGTAGTACTATCCTTATTTAACAGAGGAGAAGACTGAGGCTGAGACAGATTAGAGGAGTTGCCTAAGGTTACACAGATTATAAGTGTATGAGGTAAGATTCAAACTCATTCTTCCTCATTCTAAGTCTCGGTGCTGGACTTTATCCATTCTATCTAATTAACATTATGGACACAAAAGGCAATGATTGACTTAGTAATGGTAACTGAAGAGCAAAGCCTTTCCTTAAAAAGAATTATAGTCTCCCTTGATTATTTGTGAATCGAGCTTCTGCCTTCCTATATACTCAGGAACCCAGTGCCTCCCACCACCCCCATAACAGTCATTTTAGCTCATGTTTGCTGAATTGAATTAATGGATGCAAGAGCTGGGCTAAGTCTAGAAGGGTTCATGGCATAATGGATGTACACTTGAGTGAGATCCATCAGCAGTCATCTTTGTTCTTCTCCATTAGATTTCCTTAGGAGATTGTGTTCACTTAGTAATGTATTGGATATCTGCTGTTACCTTTGAACTCTTTGCCACTTTCTTTATTCATTTTTGATGCCATGTGTCCCATCTCCTTGGTAGCTATCTTGGCCAACTCACTTTTGAAAGCCTACAAGAAGCAATAAGTAAAATAGATTGTCAACCAATGAAATTGCTATTGTTAAATGAATCTGTAGGTGCTTACACTGGTAACATTGGAGATGTAGAGCTGGAAGGGATCTTAGAATCCGTTCGCTCATTTTACAAATGAGGAACTGGAGCCCAGATATGGTTAAGTGATTTCTATTAAAAAGCATCAAAACACATAGTAATAAACAAACCTTTCCTTCATACGCTAACATCTATCTAAAAGTAAGAGCTAGTTCTATATGTAATGAAGAGAAAAAAGAGGCCTATCTAATAAGGTCAGAGATTTTCACCACTGTTATTTGATATTATGCTAGAAACGCTAGCTTTCATAACAAGAACAGAAACTGAGGGAATGAGCAAGGTCAAAAAGGGAACTCAATTATCACTTTTTGCACACTATATGATGATTTACTTAGCGAATCCTAGAGAGTAAATTAAAATTATTTGAAACAACAATTTCAACAAAGTTGCAGGACATAAGATCAATCCATATAAGTTTTCTACAAAACAACAAAGTCCAACAGGAAGACTTAAGGAAATTCCATTTTAAAATAGATTTAAAATGCACAAAATACTTGCAGTACAAATATCAACACACAAAAGAGGTATACAAAACACTCTTTGTGGAAATGAAAATAGAGCTAAATAATGAAGTTATATTAATTGTGTGTAGGTCAAACTAATAAGATAAAAATGACAATATTATCTAAATTTATTTACTTATTAAATGCCATACCAATCAAACTACCAAAGGATTACTTTACAGAACTAGAGAAAATTCCTCTACAGGAAGAAATTTCTAGACTCTCTAGCAAAATCATAAAAAAAAGTAGGAACAAACAGGACAGAGAAGTACCATATTTCAAATTTCATCAAAAGAATTTGGTACATGTGCAAAAATAGCTGTAGCAGTTCTTTTATATTGGCAAAGAAGTGGTGGTCAATTGAGGAACAGCTAACCACTAATGGTATATGAATATAATGTAATATTATTATGACATAAGAAACGATAAAATGGATGAGTTCAGAGAACCCAGGTGAAAACTTGTATGAACTGATGCAGAGTAGAATGAGCAGAACCAGAAGAAATATCTATACAATAAGCACAATATTGTAAAGATGAACAATTTTTAAAAACAAAAGATCTTTGACAGTGCAATAACCATACATGATCCCAGACTGCTGATCTATGTCTCTCCTGACAGAGAGGCAATGGCTCCATGATACAGAATGAAAGGCATGTTTTGGACACAGCCAATGTATTTTGCTTGACTACATCTATTTGCTACATTTGTTATTTTGTCTTTCTGTTTTTCTTAGAAATTGGGGAGTAAGGTAAACGAAAGATAAAATGAATGCCTATAAATTGAAAAGAAAGTAGAATTTTTAGAAAGGAAATTGAAAAAAACATAGTATTGGAGCTCATTTCATCTAAGAGGACAGGAGGTACAAATTTAGCAGTTATTGATACAGAAGCCAGAGTTGAAGCCTGGTGATTGGATGAGTTCTCTGATGGAATCAATGTAGAGAGAGAAGAGCAAAAGGCAAAAAAGAAATCAAGATTAAACAACATCCACAGTGAAAGAATGGGAAGGAAAAAAAAAGCTCACAATGGAAACAGAGAAGGAAACACCAGTTGTGCTAACCACAACTGATGAGAATTGGAATAGATGCTAAAAATCATTTTCTTCAATACTGTCATTTTGCAGAGAGGTAAACCTGACCAACATCACATGGCTCCTTAGTTTTAGTAATTACCATAGGACTAGAACGAATTTCTTCTGATTCTAAATCTGGTAGGTTTTGCATTAAATCACAAAGTCCACCTGTGACACATTCTAATGGTGAGATGCTGGACAAGTTACTTAACTGCTCAGTGCTCTAAGCAATGCTCTGTCTAAGATAATAAGTTGCCAGAAGCAAACAACCTCAACTAGTACAGGGAATTTCTTAAACAAGGAGTTCTTTATAATCAAGAAAATTGATACAATTGAATTTACAGATCCAATCCTTATCCCTCCTAGAGGAAGCAAATGGGCAAGTGGAATCAATTCTATATCTTGCCTTGGATAGTTCGTTGTCTTGCGGCAAGACCACAAAATTTACAAGGAGTTTTTTTGTTGGATGATCCTTGGAAAATTGTAAAACTTCCCTCAACATAATACGAACTGCTTCTTCTTTTCGGATGCCAATGTTCCCAGTTCCAAGAGGAGGAAAGGAAAATGAATTTATAGGTTGATGATGGGATTTTTCCAAGCATTTCTTCATTGCAACTTTCAGTGTCTGTGAGGAAATAGAAATTTATTTATTTATCATAATCTCAATAACACTTCAAAATATTATTTTTATTATCAACTTGACAAATAAATACTTTCTTATACAAAAAAAAACGGGGAAATAAGATTGCATGTGAGACAATGAATTGTTACTCCTTTTCCTTTTGGAAACATACACACACACGTGTGTGTGTGTGTATGTATATATATATATATATATATATATATATATATATATATATATATAAAATGCTATTTGGTAGTTCTAACATAGTCTTGCTCATTTGTAGCCCTATTTGAATTTTTTTCTGTTATTTTCAGTGAATTAAAAAAAGTGCTTCATTGATGCTTTCCTAAGAATACATTCATTTACCTTTACAATAAGTCTTTAATACGCTCTCTTCTCTTTTCTCACAATAGTCTGCTGGTGGATCGGCCTGCTGCAAGTCTCTTTGTACTCCAATGTGTTCTCCATTAAGCCACTAAGATGATTTTCCTCAAGTGCAGGTATTATCATGTCACACACCCCCCACCCCCACACCACTCAATAAACTTCAATGGTTCCTAGCCACCTCCAGGATCAAGAACAAAATCCTCTGTTTTGCATGCAAGGGTCCTTCATAACCTAGCCCCCTCCCCCTTTCCAGTCTTCTTACACCTTTCTTCCCCTCCATATACTCTTCAGATACTGGTCTCCTTACTGTTCCATAAACAAGATATTCTATCTCTCAGTTCTGGGCATTTTCTCTGGCTCTCCTCCAGGTCTAGAATGCTCTCCTTCCTCATTTCCACTTATTGGCTTCCCTTGTTTCATTTAAGTCCCACTTAACATTGCACCTTCTACTGGACTAGTGCTGTCCCTCTCCTATTTATGTCCCATGTATCCTTTATATCGCTTTTAATACATATTTGGAACTCCACAAGGGCAAGGACTGTCTTTGGCTCTTTTTGTATCCTGAGTGCTTAGCATGGAGTCTAGTATATAGTAGGAACATAATAAATATTGACTGACTGAACAAGTATATTTTCTCCTTTTGCTTTGTTTGAACTTGACCTGTGATTTCACTGTTATAGGGAACAAACCTCTTCCTACCAATACAAATCATGAGCATCTGCTCTGCAGTTTGGTCTATTGGGGAATTGCCTGAGGCACTGAAAGATAAAGTAAACTGATCAGAGTTAGTGAGTCCTATGTGTCAGAAGCTAGACTTGAATCCAAGCCTTCCAAACTTTGGGGGCAGTTCTCTGCCCACTCTGTCAAACTATCATATTTTGTCTCATAAAAGGTATCTCATAGGACTTCTTTATCTATTATTTCCCAAATAGTTTGTACAGTATTTGGATTAATCATTACTTAAATGTAAGTAGAATTCATTTGTAAACCCATCTAATCTTGATGAAATTAAAACATTTGCACAGGAAAAACCAGAGCAGCCAAGATAAGAAGAAAAGAAAGAAATGGGAAAATTTTTTATAGCAAGTTTCTCTGATAAAAGCCTCATTTCTCAAATATACAAGGAACTGAGTAAATATTGAAGGGATGTCTATGAATTAGGGAATAGTAGAACAAGTTATAGTATGTGAATGTGATGGAATGCTATTGTACTATAAGAAATGATGACAGAGATGATGTCAGAAAAACCTGGGAAGATTTATATAAAATGATGCAAAGTGAAGTGAGTAGAACCGGGAGAACATTATACACTTAACAGCAATGTTATAATGATGATCAGTTATGAAAGATTTGGATACTCTGTTCAAGACAATTTCAAAGGAACTATGATGAAAAATGCTATATGCATCCAGAGAAATATGATGAACTCTGAGTGCTGACTGAAGTATACTTTTTGTACTTTATGTTTCTTGCTTTCTATTTTATTTTTGCAACATTGTTAATATGGAAATATGTTTTTCCTGATTTCACATGTGTAACTGATATCATATTCCTTGCCCTCCCAATAGATCGGGGTGTGTGTTATTTTTACTGATTTTAGAGGGAAAACGCAGAGAGAAAATATCACATATCATGTCCTCAGCAATGTAAATGAAAAAATCTCTAAAAGGAAGGAGAATAATGAATAAAATAAAAACAAAAACTTCTCCCTCATGGAAGAGAAGTGAGGACAACTAGGATAAAATGTTCTATACATACATAAATGCATACATACATACATAGCATGTATGTGCGTATGTATACACACATATATATGCACATATACACACATATAAAATCAGATAAGGTTTCAATATCAAATATTGTACCTTATTTTTGTTTGTTTCCACATCTATAAAATGGAAATAACAATAGCACTTACTTCCCGGGGGGTTGCTATGAGAATGAAATGAGATTCTATAGAAGTAGAGAGATAGAAATACAGATACACACATGTATATATGTGCACATACACACATATATTTCTATAGATATGCATATATAGAGCATATTGCAAACCTTAAAATGTGAATAAACACTAGGTATTATTTGTCAAAATTTAATGTGGGAGTTAGAAGCAGGAAATTACTATAATGTAAAGATGTAATGTGAAAGATATTAATAAGTTGCATTTTATAAATATTGAGATAGGTTTAAGCATAGAGAAAATTAAATACGCAAACTTCTGTATATAAGTAAGCTTCTGTTCTGTGTCTGCCTATAAGACAAAATGCATTCTTGTGGCGGATATTTAAAGTTCTCAACAATCTCCACCTCCAATTTACATTTCTAAACTGATTTCACATTACTTCCCATGCATATACTATTCTAGTCCAAATGACCCTCTCTACCTTTGTAAAGGCTGCTCCTCA
The DNA here is from genome assembly GCA_023548195.1 of Bettongia penicillata ogilbyi. Taxonomy (NCBI): domain Eukaryota; kingdom Metazoa; phylum Chordata; class Mammalia; order Diprotodontia; family Potoroidae; genus Bettongia; species Bettongia penicillata. Next base: position 124,455 of record JAJHZJ010000888.1, on the reverse strand, counting down.
TGCCTAGAATAATCTTTCTCCTCACATTAGAGATGATCTATGCATGTCACTCTTTTTATAGGTGAGAAAACTCAAGACTGGAGTTCAGAAGAGAGAGTGATAATTGTAGGTTGGAGAAAATAAGACATAGAATGTACACTTGGATACAAGAAAAGTTTCAGTTTATAATTACGGCAATTTTATACTTTTTCCATATATTGTTATAAACTATATTGAATAACAAAACAAACTTACTTTATAATTTTTGCATAAAAACTTTCTTCTCATATCTGCCTGTTGATCTCCATTCCTGTTCACGTCTCAGCCGACATGGCACCTTCTATACAAGCAAGGCCTTTCCCTTCCAGTTGTAAGTGCTCTTGCCCATGCCTCACATATGACTTTGTATATTTTCTTTTTAATTATCATGTGTGTGTGCCCACTTCTTCCCACTTAACCCATCCCCAGACATAAGCTCCTTGAGAACAGGGACTATTTTCAAGACAAAACTCTTTGTACCCAAGTTCCTAATACAGCTACATGGCACATAATAAGCACTTCACGCATTTACCTTCTTTGCATTATTGCAGGAAGGCCATACTATGTGGAACACATATCGACAGGCTAAGTTGAATCCTGGTGTGTCTACTATCAACTCTTGACTTTTAGATGTTTCAGCCAATTTTTTTACAAATTCTTCCTCAAGTTCAGGGCCTGCTTGAGCAAGGATTGCTTCTGATATATGTCCAGAGTCAAAAGAATTTTTAGCTGAAACAGAATTCACAATTACATCCACCTGAAAAGGTAAAAACCAACAATTGGATACTAGATTTGACATTGCTACCCCATAGAGACTCACATCACCATTCCCCAGAGTTACTGCCATTATCTCCCACACAGCCTCCCTCCCAGACTCAAGTCTCTTGCCATTCCTCCAATCCACACTCCTCAGCACTAAAATAATCAACTTCCTGACAGATCTGAGGATGTCATTTCTCTTCCCAAAACACTTAGCCTACCTGATTCTGTATCACAGTTTCTGATGTTTCATTTTCCCTAAAAATTCACAAGTTCTGAGAGGAAAAGAGTTATCCATTAATTCTTAGTGTCATATTCAGCACATGGCTGATAACTTAATTAACTGATGAATTTAATTCTTAAAAATTGTTTTTTAGTTTAGACCTAGAGAACTCCCAGTATGGAAACTCTCTGCAAAAATGTAGATTGATAGTTTCTCTGCAAAGTATAATTGAGCTGTCTGTGATGCTGAGAAGGTAAATGGCTTGCTCAAGGGCACACAATTAGTAGATCTTCCTGACTTGAATCCCAGCTCTCTCCACTATACCACACTGTCTATGAAATTGCATATACATGAAACACAGTCATTTCTTTCTTAAATGTAAATCAGAACCTATCTTTTTTTGAAAAGCTGCTGAGAACATTATATTCAGGGATAGCCAGATATTTGAATAGTAGTTTCTCAACTCAATTTTCATAAAATGGCAATTTAATTCATTTAGTTTAGAAATCATCCAAATGCAACTATCTTGGATAAAAAGAAATGATAAGGAGAAATATTAAGCTAACACTTTCTTTCAAATACACCAATCAGATCCTGTTGTAGTGGAAAACATGCTAATTCTTGAGCTGAAAACTCAAGAGCTGAAACCCTAGGCTTCCTGGGCTGCATTTGTATGGCCTTGAGTAAGACAATTTCTTCATCTGCAAAATGAAAGAGTTGGATGCAGTCATCTCTAACATCTCATCTAGGATCATTATCTTTGGACTATGTCTCCTATGAACATTGCACAAGTCCTGGAATCCATGGGAATAGTTTTGTCACTTCTTTCCTAGTGCCTGTTCTTCCAAATGGCCCACCTTGGTAAATATACTCTAGCTATGCAGTAAGAGAAACTGGAAACACGTTTTGTGTGCACAGGAAAATTTATCCTGCATGTAGCTTAATTGTTCATAACTATTGGCATGTGGTTTTCCTCCATTTGCCTGTAAACTCTTTGAGAGCAAGGATGTCTTTGATCTTTCTTTGTATTCCCTAGCACTTCACAAGATGTTTCTTGCATATAGAAGCTTAACAGATGATTAGTGACTTTTAGATAACTACTGCCTAAGGACATCAAATATAATGCCCAAGAGAATTAGTTTTCATTTGTCATGACAGTAGGATATAAACCACCCTCTCTATTTCATACAGTGCCTAATTTAGGGATATATGCTAATCAGACACTTTTTGCATAAATGCATGCTATTTAATTGGAATACTATTTAAAAAGTATTCTACACATCTCCAATGGCCTTCCTCTTGTCAATCCACATCCATCCCTTTGTTCAAGATTTAACTCTAAGGTCACTTTTCTGTGATTTCCGTGATTAGCAATCCTCAACTTGGTCCTTTCTCTACATGTCTTTAACATGTGTATGTTAGATTGGCACTGTTTCATTTTCTGTTTCTTGGGCACTATACTTTTGCCCTTTTATGTAAATGTGCTTTGTTTCCCCTGCTGCAGCCATCTTGTGTACTATAAATATCTCTATGGAGGAGATGTTTCCTCCATTCCTTTATATTTTCCCTAGTATAGAAGAGGCTTTGCAAATAGATGTTCAAAAATGCTTCCTAGCCAACAGCCCACAAAGGAGGAAGCTAGCCTGAGGATCCCCAAATTTACCTGCTGCTTCGCAATACATCCCTCTATAAGCTGGAGGTTCACGTTGTTGAGGGTGATGGAAGCTAAAGATGAGGTTGCTGATACGTTCCTATACGGAAAATGTTCACAGCTTCTTTTAAATGCAGCCACAGTGCGTTCTTCATTGCTCACCAGATGGATTTCTTTTAAGATGTTGCTTTGACTATAAGGAAAGGTCACAATGGTACTTACAATGATCTCTACACACAGTTCCAGAGGGAAGCCAAAAATCCCAGAGCTTAAGGCAGGGATTGCCACTGTCTTTATGACAGAATTTCCACAGTCCAAATAACGCAGAATATTCATAATGGCTTCTTTAAGTTGAAAGCAACATCTTTCTCCATCTATTTCCCTCCATTGTGGTCCAACAGCATGGATAATCTTGGAACAGGGAAGTCGCCCTCCTCCTGTTACAGCTATTTGACCAGTTGGCACTTTTCCTAATTTTATGATTTGTTCTCTACTCTCCTTATCAATAGTAGGGCCTCCTGCCTTCAACAAGGCCAAGGCCAGGCCTCCTGTATGGCAAAGTCTTTCATTGGCAGCATTAACCACAGCATCTACAATATGTTTGGTGAGATCATCTTTCCAGACAGATAGTTCTATCTGAGAGGATAAAATTTTGCTGAAGACCTTGGCAGAATCCATAGCACTCTCCAGGTTAGAAGTACATTGAAACTTTTTGTTGATAACATCATTGAACAAAGATTCACAGTTTTTCAAGATTTTTAAGTTATCACTGCCAATGTTAATTTGTAGACTCTTCGGTTCCATGAGGCCTATGGAATGGATAAAATAGGAAATGAATGGGCAAACCAGTCTTTCAATGGAAATAAGGCAAAGTGAAGTAGGAATCTTCTTTCAACCTAGAAACTGTGTTCCCTACTTGTAGAAGAGAGATGATCCTCTTGTAATTACAACAAGGTCTTTCTCTTTACTCTGGCAAATGAAATGATCAACTAACCTACCTTGGTAGCCACACTCCAGGGGTATAGTGATAACCACTGGAAAGGTCCTATACAGACATAATTTGTGTACATAGAGAAAGCCTTACATAGTCCCTTAGGCAGGAGGAAAGTATACAAGGATCTTTGGCCTAGTCATTCTCACTCCTAGATGTTTCTTAATAAGAAATTTTCAATCCACAGCCATTAAACATTTGTGGGGAAGATTCTACTTCCCCATTTCTCTTCTATGGATACGAATGAACAAAGAATTTTTAAAAGAGACCATCTTATCTAATTTTGAATTGTAAGCAACTGCTTTGGAACATTGTATGATTCAAACAAATATGGAGAATAATAGAAAAGTTAGAAAGAATTTCCATAAATTAGGCATGTTTATAAACAATAAAAATCCAACCAAATCCATTCTTTTACTAAACATCTTACATGTAAGGTACTGCGTTCAAGGTAGACCAAGATGGTAGAGTGGAGGAAGCACTAGAATCATGCTCTTCCAACATTCCCCTTCAAATAACTTTAAAATAATGCAAACAAACAAAAGAGAACCTGACCATAAGAAGCTACTACAGTGAGAGGAAAGATCAAGACATAAATTTAGGAGAAGTAATAATAATGGAAACAGCTTCATGCAAAGCCTGAAAGAAAAAAATGCAGATTGGACACCAACCTAAAAAACATCCCTAAAAGAGATAAAGAAAAAGAAAAAAATCAAAATCAAGTAAGAGTAGTAGAGGAAAACTGGGAAAATAAACGAGGGAAGAAAATCATGAAAAGATAACTAACAGCTTGGTAACCAAGGAAAGAGAAAAGATGGAAATAGCGAACACAAAGCAATCAGAACATGGTATTTAAAATTATGACAAAAGGAAGAGATAGGATCATAGGATTTGAAGGAGTGTCGGCAGTCATCTAATCTGAATGTCTAATTTTACACATGATGAAACTGAGGCTGAGAAAGGTGAAATGATTTACTCCAAGTTATACATCTAGTTAGCAGCAGACCAACCAGGATCCAAACCCAAACATCTTAATTCTGTTTTAAATGCACATTCTACTACACCAAACTACCTTGTCCAGAGAAGTCAAGTCATTTGCTGATTGGTGAATTAAATTGTGTTGATTAAATTATAAGTGTTCTGCACTGGGATTTTTGATGACTAGACAACCCATTTTGTAATGACTGCTTATTACATACATTCTCTTATTGAGATATTTCATTTGGTAAATGAGGGAATTTCTCCGAGGAATTTTGTCTCTTGATTAGCTAGAGTCAGAACAGGAATTCCCTCAGCTGGCTAGCAGTATTGTTTCAAGAGAGACCTTCTTCAAGCATGGTATGGATTGTGTCAACCAGAGGGTAAAGTATAACCTAACTGAAATGACCTACTAGGTGTTGCTTGTTGCAAATAGGTGGTATAGTGAATAGAGTGCCTCCTCTGGGTGAGTTCAAATCTGGCCTCAGACACTTACTAGCTGTGTGATCCTGGGCAAGTCACTTCACCCTGTTTGCCTTAGTTTCCTCATCGATAAAATGAGTTGGAGAAAGAAATGACAAACCCTTTCAGTACCTTTGCCTAGAAAACACCTGATGGAGTCACGAAGAGTCAGACATGACTGAAACAACGGAACAGTAACAGATGAGGTGTTGCCATGTTCTCTAGGAAGAGCATGGGACATTAGTTGTCTTACAGTCAGTGAAGTCATGTAGCCTAAAGTCACTGGCCTATGCACATCCGCCTTGCCCTTTACACCCTGCCAATCTAAAGCGGATTGCCCTTTCAGAAACAGGCAATTTGTAATCTGGAGTTGCTACCAAGAAAATTCAACTGAGGACTCTCCAAGCTTGCAAGTGAAAGGGTTCACTTTAGAACACCAGTTGAGCAGTATCCTTATTGGTCTGCTGTAAGTGCCAAAGGGGTCAAGGGAATTTAATTAGTTCTAGAGGTGATAACATTTTTTTGCACTAGAATCACTCTTTAAGGTCCTGATCAATGTTTCTGGAGTCCTCTTGTCACTTACTATATAAAAAAATTAAATAAGAGTTAATGATGTGAGTAACCTGGTGCCTTGAGAGAGTGGGAGTGAGAAGATCTAGGTTGTAGTCTCCACTGGTGTAATAGAATTTAAAACTCTCCATCTTGGTGAACATAGAGAATGAGGCTGTTTTGTTACCTACAAGACCATTCAATCTTCTGTAAAATTTGCTGATTAGATAAGTATCTTTTCTAATTAATCTTTTTGCGTATGTTACAAATTCCAATCCCCAAAATGGGGCCATTGCAATTCATACTGACTGTTATTTTGCCAGTAAACCCAGATGAATCTGGAGGAGAAAGGGAGGCTCTGCCTCACCTAAATCCAATTCATTTGCAAGTCAAGACTTCATCATCCTGAAGTCATTGATCTTCTTTGAGAATGAAGGATATCAGCAGCAACAATCAACAAAATAATAAAAAGGGAAACTTTCTTAAGCATGGATGCCAGATGTGACTGGCAGATGTCTTATTATCACAGAGCAGTTCTCACATGTGGATCCATGGCCATAATTTATGTAAATTTAGACATGCTACAATGGAAAGGTCCATCTTCTAAATCTCCCAGCTTTGAGAAGTCTTGCATGAATTGGACACAAATGAAGTAAGCACACTCAGGTGCACATTTTGGATAATAACAACACTGTAAAGACAAAACAACTTGGAAAGACTTAGAAACTCTGACAAAGTCATAAAAGATTTAAGAACCTCTGGATGGAGCAGTGGTGAACTCAGAGTGGAAAATGAGACATGGTCAGTGTAAAATCTTTTTTTCCTTTGATTATGCATATTTGTTACAATGGGTCTTTCCCCTACCCACCATGGATTTGGGAGGAATAAGTGTGAGGAGAAAAATATCATTTTTTGTGTCAAGAGAAAGAAATAATTTGAAAAAATTTCCTCAGAATCTTCAAATGTAAATATTTTCATTCATGACCAAGATCAAAGGCTGCCATTTCCATTGGTAATCTTGTTCTAGAAATGATCAGAAGGGAAGCAATTATCACCAGTCAGCATCCTCTATGCGGATGGATTGTGGTACCTTTTCTTAATTTTTAAATCTTATCACCGTGAGGATAACAAATTGCTCTGACCTATATACAGATATTTTCTCTATCTTTTTATTTGATTTTTCTGATTTCTGAACTTCTTCCATAGTGTGACAGCCTTGGAACAACTTGGTAGTAGAGTAGAAAAAGTGCTGACTTTGGAGTCAGGAAGATCCAATTTCAAATCCAGCCTCAGACACAAGCTGTGTGACCCAGGACAAGTTACTTAACCTTAACTGCTCCTCTGTTGCCATTACCTATAAGGTGGCGATAATAGCACCTTTATCACAGAGTTGTGAGGATTAAATGAGAAAATATATGTAAAGCATTTTCCAAACCTTAAAATACTTATATAAATGCTGGCTATTTTCTATTTCTGATTCTAGACTTATAAGAAGGTCTAGTTAGACCTGCTCACAAGGTACAGTAAAAAAGGGCTAGATTTGGAGGTAGTGAACCTCTGTTCAAATTCCTGCTCTTCTATATTCTTCACTTACCTATGAACTTCGACAAATTTATTAATCTCTCAGTTTGCATTTGGAAAACAATGATCTCTACCACCTTTTTTAGCTCAAAATCTTTGATCTTATGATCAGGCCCTGGTCAGAAGGCAGGTTTCCTGAGGGGGATTAGAGGGTAAATCATCAAAGACCATGGGTGGATTTGTGCAGAAAATATTTAGAGCTGGCCACGTGATAGGGAACAAGTCAAAAATCAACAAGAATTTATCGTGTCTAAAATGGCCTGGATGGTGATCTATCACAAAAGTCCAAGGTTATTAATGTGGACATGCTGAGTTTAGGATAACCATCAGATATTCCAAAAAAAATATTCAATCCAACTGGAAATGTGATCAGATCTTAGGTAGGAGGTCAGGAGTAGTGATGTAGATATGGGATTCATCTACCTAAAGAAAGATGTAAGGATATTCCCCCCAAATTCCTATGAGGAGAGAAAATAACGAAAATGATTGTGAGATTAAAATGACAGAAAATTAAAATCCATTAAAACTAATTATAGGGAATGCCTTAAACAAATGTGTACCAGTGAACATTTCATAACAAGATGCTTATTGGCTTTAGACGCTAGCTATGCTATTTCTCTTACATGTGACTTTACTTATAGAACCTTGATAAAGATTGTCACTAACCGTCACTCACAGCAGATGTCCTTACAACACCAGTGTCACTGGAGAAAGAAGCTGCCAATATTCGCTTGGCTTTGGCAGATGTCATTGATTCCAGATTTCCTAAAGGAGGCAAGATTATGTTATTGTCTTAATTAAAAAAAAAGAAATCAATAAGATAATTTTTGAAATCTTGAACAAGTACTGGCTTAAGTAGACTCTATACTAGGATTTAAAAGGAAAAAAATTAGCAAAGTTGTTTTGATCATGAACTTTATAAAGATGACCACCAGGGTCTAGAGGAGAGGAGGACAAAGAGACAATGAAACATTGACATGGTGAAGCCTGTGTTGTGAAATTAGGCTTGACTGGATTTTCAAATATATTCATTCTAATTCGGGATTTTTTTTCTGACTAATAACTAAAAAGCACAAACAGTCTAAGAGAAGGGGCAGAGAAGATACATAGATATGAAACATACAAATTTGTTTTCTACCTAAAATATGGGGGAACAAGAGAAAAGCAAATCAAGGAATACTTGGTGTTAGGCATCACACAAGGCACTCAGTGAAAAGGAAACTAAATCTGAGGTTAGAGAATCTGACTTCAGATCATGGCTTTCCTCACTGTGTAAACTTCCTCCAGTTTCTGGGAGGTCCGTTTCCTCATTTGTAAAACAGAAGCTTTGACTTGATGGTCTCTCACATCCCTTCCAGCTCTAGATCTCTGATTCTATTAACATCAATACTTAGTCATTTTTCAGTCTTGTTCACCTTTTCATGACCCTATCTGGTGCTTTCTTGGCAGACACTAGAGTAGTTTGCCCTTTCCCTCTCCAACTCCTTTTATAGATGAGGAATCTAAGGCAGATGGGGTTAAGTGACTTTCCCAGGGTAATCCAGCTTGTGTCTGAGGCTGGTGCTCAATTCACTGAGCCACCTAGCTACCCTTTTATCATTTGTGTCAAATCAAATTACTTTGACTTTTACAAAATGGCTAGTAATAGCTCCTACCCCAAGCCAACTTGTCTCAATGTTTAGTTTTGATGACCTAGAATGAGTGTAAAAAGCCATTGTTTTCTGGCCTAGCCAGAAACTCTGAAAGTCTTGTCCAAGATAGATTTTTTTTAATGTTAAATTAGGCCATCATTCCACTCAGGTCTCACTTAGCCCTGAGGCGTTACCTCAGACAAACTCAGACTTGGGAAAGACTTTAAGTTAGAAAGGTCAAGGTAACCTACTACATCCAGGCTTTTGCCAGTCTGGACTTTTGTTTTACCACGGGACATAAATGACTCTGGAGGAGAGTGGGACTGATTTTTCACAGAGTTGCCTCACTTAAATCCAATTCACACATAATTCAAGATATTGTTGAGGTTTAGGGGTGCTGGAACTCCAAAATAGTGACACAAGGGTCCTGCCCAAATGAATTCAACTCAAGCCTTCTTTCAGCCATTTAAAGATGTACAGTTAAAGTGTTTTTGCTTAATTTGAAGGTCTTTCCCATCCATTAATAGGCCCATGTGACCTGCTTAAATCCCAAGGAAGCCTAAGTCACATATGGTAGGAGGAGCTTGCTGTATGGGTAGAACAAGAAAGGTCAAGCACAACTGGGAGGAAGTTGGTGACAGAGCAGAGGGAAAGAGAGAGGTCACAGTCAAGCAGACAACAAGGATTAGGAGTGTTTCCCTGTGGAGAGGTCCCAGCAGATGGAGAAAGCTTGGGAATGGAGCTATCCCTTGCAGTGATCATATATATTTACTTATTTGTTGCTATGATGGATTCATTTTCTGGCGTTGGGATTTGGTTTTCTGGTGTCTGAATACAAGTTTTTCTTCTGCCTTCTATATGGAGAGTCTGTTATCCTTGGTGATTCAGAACTATGCCAGCATATTCATAGTCACCATCCGTGCTGTGAATATTGCCTTGGTGATACAAAAGACAAGGTTTATTTAAACAAATCCACCATACCAGCCAGACCTTTAAAGAATCTGAGCACTTTCATGAGGCAAGATAGATCTTTTATATAGAAGGACTGTGAGAGGATTGTAGGAATGGCCAAGTAGTCTGGGGTTACTGGAGGAGGGGTTTAGGGATGATTTTCATGAGAGTCGCCAGTAGGCTGGGACGAATGGAGGTAGAACACCTGGACAAGCAAATGGGGTTTAGATAGGGAGGGAGGTAGATGGAGAGCAATCTGAAAGTAACAGACAAAGAAGAGCTAGGCTAAGTTAAGGGTAACTGAGAACTGGGTGAAGGCAATAATGAAATGTCAGTTGAGACGATTATAGCCTCAGAACAATGCCAGAGACTTGAAAGTTCAAGGAGAGGTTTTTTTTTTGCGGGGGGGATGAGGAGGTTTCCAGAGCATGTAACCCATCAATATCACTCTCAAAATATGCTTGATTCTCTTTGAGAATGACAACAACAGGGGGCAGTGGGTGGATTAATGGTTCATAGTTTTCCTCACTGCCAAAGTGGTCTGAAAACTTCAGAACTGTAGCATTATCCAACTCTACCAACTCATATGTATGTGTGTATATGTATATATGATATATATATATGTATATATAATACAAGTATTTCTCCAACCTATTGCAATTTGTCTTCAGTCAGTCTGAATGATTGCCATGATTTCCAGTCTCCCATGGATGGATATGTGTGAACCAGTCTGTTGGGAGAAGCAGCAAGTACTTTGATCCCATTTCCCTATCCTTGGTATCACCTGTCAGCTGCTAGTCAGTACGTAGCCACATATATTTTCATCCTATTCCCATCTCTTATCTCCTTTCCCTACTAGACAGCAATGGGAGAGGAGCTGAAATGCAATGGCTGAGCCCCATTTGAAAACAGGATTATCTTGCTCTTATTATGAAAGATTGTCTATAAAAGAAGCAGGGGATTTGAAATTGTTACCCAGTCGCTCTCAATGTTTTATTGCCTTGGGATGCTTAATAAATTCCTTTCAATTTTCTCTACCTGAGTTTACTTCATTATTTAGGGCAAAGCTGAGCAAAGATGTTCTTTTAATAAACAATTATTCATTTATGTGCCCAATAAGACACTGTGCCAGGTGCTAGAGATACAAAGATGAAAAATGACTGGCTCTCTTTACCCCACTCTTTCCTCCTGTTTCTTTTGTTAATTCTTTAGATGTCTTTATGAAAGGTCAATTTTACATGCTGCCAATTGTCTCCTGGTGAGAAGAGAGGGCCTAGAGGACCATTCAGGAAGGCATTGGGAGGTTATATATCCAAGTTAGTAACCAAATATGTCAGGCTTGCTACTTCAGAAGGTTGGACACTCAACCATCCTCAGAATAATCCGATTTAACCAACATGTATTAGGAGCTACTATGGCCAGGTACTGTGTCAGCCACCAGGGATACAAAACCAAAAATGATGCAGTCTTTGCTCTCAAGAAGGGCACGGTGGGCATCAGAGGGAAAGAGAGGTAAGGGGAAAAGTTGGTGGGGGGAGGAAGAAATATGATGTAAACTTTCCTTGTTTCCCTCACATTTCTCACAGCACCCCCTCCTATTCTCTTTGCTGAAGCTTCTCCCTTTTCCCACATCTGACACCTCTCTGACATTATCCTTCCTTACTACCTTCTCCTTCACTTCAGTCTCTGAAGAGAGCCCTTCTCCTGGTCAAGACCAAACCATCTTCATTCACCCTTGATCCCATTCACTTCCATCTTCACCAGGTGCTGACACCACCATGATATCTCTCTAACTTTCCATTTCCCCATCTATTAACTCTTTCCCTGCTGCCTGCAAACATGTTCATATTCCCTCCACTTCAAACTCAAAAAACCCTCATTATGTTGTACCACCCCCACGAGCTGTCTCTCCTTCCCTTCTCTGCTCAGTTCCTTCAGAAGTCTATAGATACTACATAGATTCCTCTCCTTCTCTTGCTCCTCTCTTGTAATGAAAATATGGCTTCCTGCTTTATCATTTAACTGAAATTGCTTTCTCAAAATTTACCAATGAGTTCTTCCCCAGCAAATCAAACAAGAAAAAAAACAATTTAGATATAACAGTTCCACAATTAGAATCACACAACACTTAGCATTGGAGACACTAAAAGATCATAGGTCTTGGAACACTACATATCGAAGAGCAAAAGAAGTTGGCCTCTGGCTGAAGATAACGCACCCAGGAAAGCTAAGCATAATTCTGAATGCAAAAAGTGGACATTTGATCAACTGTCAGACTTTGAGGACCCTGTTAAAAGAAAAAAAAAACAAACCCTGAGCTCAACAGAAGATTTGACATACAAGAGTCAAGAGAAATATAAGATCTATACCAATGACCAATTACAATTCTATCAATAAGGATAGAATGTTTACCTTTCATGTATGGTGTGGCAGCAAGCACCCTGACATATCTAGAATGAACTGTTAGCCCAGGTCCTAGACCTGCTTTTCTAAAAGGAAAGCAACTTTTGAGGAGTCAACAATCTACTTTAATCACATATCCCAACAGAGAAAATACAAGCAGAGAAATAAAGACCAAAAGACAGGGCTTCTAACTGTCTGAACATAAGCAATATACACACCATAGACCAACAGACAGATTCAAGTGTCTGCTCATATAACATACATAGTTACCAGAGAGAAGTACCAACATCTGGATTTTCAAAGCCAGGGGGCTCCTTAAGAGCTACCCAGAGTCTCATCTGGCATAGGGATCTTCTTCCAAAGAGTAAGCCCAAAAGCAAAACCTCACCTCAGAGTATATATACACTTTTCAGAGCCAGAGGGAATAACAAATCTTGTGACCAGGTGCTTCATTAGTAACTAACAAAAAGTGTGGGCCTTCCTACAAAACAAACCTCTCCTAATCAAGCTTCCCCTAATGGGCTCCACCTGACATTACATACAGAAAATATAAAACCTTTATCTAAGATTGTCACTAGTAATTAGGTAGCTTATAAGAATGATTGGGGTAGACTTGAGTATGGTATGACTTCAGAAAGTAAAACCTTTCCAGAATAGCTAGAAGAGTAATTATCTTATACAAATGAAGTACCAGAGGAAAAACCAACACAGAGGAATTAAATAGGGGAGTGGGGCTGTTAGTTCTTGGAACCTACTTTTATTGGGAATGGATTTAAGAGGGAAACACACATCTACATCTAGAAGAGTATGAAAGTCCTCTAAATTTAGAAAGAAATAAAACTCTAGGGGGATAAGGAGGGGGAGAGGACAAAGGAAGGATCTTCAGAGGGAGGTGAGGGAATAGCTGGGGGATATAGAAGGGTCTTTATATTTAGGTGAATGGGAGGATAAGGGTGAGAGCTTTAGAGGGGAAGGGGACCAAATAGGGAAAAGGTATGTATAAAATAGTGTTTATATTTAGGGGAATGAGAGGATGAGGGAGGGACTGCTGGAGTGCTGATAGGTTATGTAATAAGAGAGCAAGTTAGCAGGTAGAAGTCAAGTAGAGGAGTTAGGAGAGGAGGAAAAAAGAGATGTACAAACACAAAAACAAGATTAAGAGTAGAATATATTAGGGAAAGTATATGTTTATGCATGCATGCATGTGCATGTATGTATACATACATATATGATACATGCATGTATCAATACCTATATAAAAATATATCCATGCTCAATTGTAGCCTTGGGGTGGCAGGTAGGGGGAAGGAAAGGAGAAAGAAAACAAAGGAAAAAGTGTACAGCAAAGAGCAAAAGAAAATTGACAAGGAAAGCAAAGAAAACATGGATGGTTTTCAGCATAAGGAACAGAATTTAATATATAGGCTTTCTTCAAGTGATGTTATGGCTATATATTCTGAATCCTCTCCTATGTTCTGCTGTGCACACAATATTTTTCTTTTCTTATTTTATATTTAAGTCTTTTATGTGTTGTTTTAGTCTTCATATAAAATTTAAAAAATCAAAATTTAAAAAGAAATGTTTATTCCCTTCCCAGTGGGACTTCCTGTAAGTCACAACTTCTCTGAGTCTCAAGTCCCTCCTTTTTAAAATCAGGGCGTTGAATTAGCTTACCTCTAAGGTCTCCTCTACGCCTAAATCTACGACCCCAGGAGACCAAAGCTCTGGGGCTGAAAGGTGCTGCTGGGCGGTCTTGTAAAGCTCTGTCTAAATTCAGAGCGAGAATCTAGCAATAAACACGCGCTGTCTTTTTTTTTTAAGAAGGAGACACACGAGTTGGTGCTTTTCAGGGCTTCAAGTTTCCTAGAAATTTGACAGCTTTATATGTGAATCCTCTTCCCCGAAACTAGACCGTGAAAACAGAGCTGACCCCACTTCCCAAGTGCTCTCTCATCAGCCTAAATGGAAGTATGCAAGGGGCCCCGGTCCGACAGATGTGTTGGTCCGGGAGGGGTCGGGATGGGAGCCTGAGAAGGCACTTCTGGCGAGGTCCAGGATGGGCTTTCTTTCCTCCCACCCGCTGAGGACCCCAGCACAGCCTTTGCTTACCTGAAGTAGCGTCTTCTGCAACAACCAGACAACTGGCTTGTGCAGCTGGGAATAAGAAAGCAGCTTTGGGGAAACGAAACTGAAAGTTTGCAAGCCATCTCCGTGAGGGACAGAGGGAGGAGACGAGATGGGGGAGGTTGGGTTAAGGAGTAAGGAAGGAGTGCTGTGTCCTTGCTTCTGACCTCTCTACTTCGCATTGACTCGTTCCAGAGCCCAACGTCGCAGCCACCGCCCCTTGACTCACGAATCCTGACGTGATGGCCATTGCCACCGCTTCTTACAGCTCCCACCTGTCCCTTATCTCCGAGCTCTGCTCTAAACTGAAGAAGCTCTTCCCAGAGCCTTTGGATGCCCAGGGCCGGCGAGTGCACGGTCAAAGCCGGCCCTACTGAAAGCACTTCATGGGTAGAGTTTGTGAAAACAGAAGGCCAGTCGTAAGAAAGCCTCTGGACAGAGACCAGAGTGGGAGGAAAGGCTGCGGTGGGGAGACGGGGTGAACTTGGAGAGGGCACGGAAGTGGAGGCCAGCCTGGGCCAGGGCCAGGAGAAGGGGAGCTGGGAAACAGGGCTTGGGTTAAGAATAATAATAGCTTGCATTTATATAAAGCCTACTATGTGTCAGGCACTGCACTAAGCTCTTCATAAATATCTCATTTAATCCTTGACATAACTCTTGACATAATCTTGACATAACGGTAGATGCTATTGAAAATATAAAACCTATATCTAAGATTGTCGCTAGTAATTAGGTAGCTTATAAGAATGATTGGGGTAGACTTGAGTATGGTATGACTTCAAACAGCTACAAGAGTAATTACCTTATACAAATGAAATACAAGAGGAAGAACCAACACAGAGGAATTAAATGGGGGAAACTGCGGCAGAGGCTAAGTAAATAGTGCCACATAACTAAGTAAATGTCTGAGGCCACATTGGAACTCAGTTCTTCCAACTCTGGCCCCAGCACCACCTACAGGCCCCTAAGGGTGGAATAAATTTCTGCTCCTTTAGAGGCTTCTTCTACTAGTTTGCTTCCTTTCCCTGGGATTACAATTGGGCCCTCTCTCACCTTCATTTAGAAATTTAGGATTACCAAGCCAGGTAAGGGATCCATCCTTTTGTGCCAGATCAATATACATTTATCATAGTTGTGTGGTTTCACCTCCTTTTTGCTGTTAGAAAACCAGAAATCTTCCAACAATATCATCCTTTGACCCACAATTCTTTCTTGGAAGAAGAGGCTGAACCACCCCAGTGGAAATGAGAACTGGCAATTGAGGGAGACCTGAGCTGTTTCTTGGGTGAGGGGAGGGTGCGAAAGGGCTACCAAGATTATGTCTGGATCATCTGGGTTCTCTGTATCCACTGTATTCCCCAAACTTTGACTGAGTGGGATGGACCCTAGACTTTCCCAGGCTTGAGTTACCATCCCTTACCTATCATATCTGGGGTTCAGGTTCCGTGAAGCTCCAGATATGAATAATAATGAGATAGAAGAGAAGAAAACAAATAAACCTTCAATTATCTGTACATTAAGATTCTGAGCAACATAGGGTCAAAGTGCAGAAGCAGCAAAAGCAGACAATGAAAGCAAATATAAAGCTAAGAAATACTGTAGAACGTGAGGAGCCTACGAAGGCCTGGATAACAAACTTTATTTTTTCAAAATTATTTTCTTTTCAGTTTCTACCATCGCTTCCATATATCTTAAGTTTTCCCCCTCCCTCACTCCTCCTTCTTCTTTTATCCCTTACGCATCCCTCCCTACAGCATGCAATCTTCTACACATACATTCTTATTAAATACATTTTCACCTTAGTCATGTTGCATGGAAGAATTAAAATGAATGGGATAAACCATAAAACAAATCAAAACAAAACATAGCACAAGAGAAAATGGTCTGTTTCATTCTGCAATATAGTTCCATAGTTCTTTCTCTGAATGTGGAAGGCATTTTGCCTCAAGAGTCCATTGGGAATTTTTTGGGTCCTTGGCACTGCTGTGAATGAAGGACTAAGTCTACCAGAAAAATTCCTCGAACACTGTGGTTGTTGCTGTGTACAAAGTTCTCCTGGTTCTTCTCCTTTCTTTCAGCATCAGTTCATATAAGTCCTCCCAGGCCTCTCTGAAATCTTCCTGTTCATCATTTCTTATAGCACAATAGTATTCCATTATATTCATATGCCATAATTTATTGAGTCATTCCCCAAGTGGTGGGCATCCCCTTGATTTCCAGTTTTTGGCCACCACAAATAATGCTGCTATAAATATTTTTGTACATCTGGGACCCTTTCCCATTTTTATGATCTGTTTGGGATACAGTCCCAGAAACAATATTGCTGGGTCAAAGGGTATGCACATTTTTATAGCCCTTTGCGCATAGTTCCAAATTGCTCTCCAGAATGGTTGGATCAGTTCTCAGCTCCACCAATAATGAATTCATATTCCAACTCTTCCTCATCTTCTCCAACATTTATTTTCTTCCTGTTCTGTCATGTTAGCCAATCTGATAGGTGTGATGTCTCAGAGTTGTTTTGATTTGCATCTCTCTAATCAATAGTGATTTAGAGCATTTTTTCATATGACTATAAATACCTTTAATTTCTTCCTGTGAAAACTGTCTGTTCATGTCCTTTGACCATTTATCAATTGGGGAATGACTTGTATTCTTGTAAATTTGACTCAATTCTCTATATATTTTAGAAATGAGGTCTTTGTCACAGACACTAGTTGCAAAAATTCTTTCCTAGTTTTCTGTTTCCCTCCTAATCTTGGTTGCATTAGGTTTGTTTGTGCAAAACCTTTTCAATTCAATTCAATTCAATTCAATTAAAATTATCCATTTTGCACTTCATAGTGTTCTCTTTTTCTTATTTGGTCATAAATTTCTTCATTCACCATAAATCTGACAAATACACTATTCTTTGCTCCCCTAATTTGTTTATAGTATCAGTCTTCATATCTAGATCATGTATCCATTTGGACCTTATTCTTGTGTACAATGGCAGGCATTGATCTATGCCCAGTTTCTGCCATACTGTTGTCCAGCTTTCCCAGCGATTTTTGTCAAACAGTGAATTCTTATCCCAGAAACTGAGGTCCTTAGGTTTATCAAACAGTAGATGGCTATATTCATTGACTACTGTGTCTTGAGTACCTAACCTATTCCTCTGGTCTACCCCTCTATTTCTTAGCCATTACCAAGTGGTTTTGATGATTGATGCTTATAATACAATTTGAGATCTGGTAGGGCTAGGCTTCCTTCCCTAACATTTCTTTTCCATAGTTCCCTTGATATTCTCGACATTTTTTCTTCCACATAATTTTTGATATTTTTTTCTAGCTCTAGAAAATAATTATCTGGTAGTTTGATTGGTATGGCACTGAATAAGTAAATTAATTTAGGAAGAATTGTCATTTTTATTACATTAACTCGGGCTACCCACGAGGAACTGATGTTTTTCCACTTACTTAGATCTGACTTTATTTGTGCAAAAAGTGTTTTGTAATTGTATTTTTTTGTAATTACAAATTACAATTTGTAATTGTAATTTTGTAATTGTGTTCATATACAAATTTTCTCTTAAAGTAAGCAAAATAATCCACTAGATGAGTCAGGATGCTGAAAAAGCAGGACCTTGGAAGGGTGAAGTTAATTGTAAAGAAGTAGTATTTCCATATAACTTTACTATTCAGATACATAAACAAGATAACATTTCCTTTCCACTCAGATGGTTCAATCTGCTCATTTCTGGAAAAGGGTAGGTGGCAGAAGGTAGTATTGTTGAGAGGTTTTCTAACATTCCTCAGGCTGTTCATTCTGAAGTTCTTTTCAGCCCTCAAATTCACTTATTGGAAATACACTCTGCCTATGTGGACTTGCCTTCTGATTTGACAACTCTTTTAAGAACCCCCATTTGAGGAGGGCACCAGACCAATTACACCTCATTCCTCTCCAGTATTCACTCTGGATTTTCTCTACCTTTTGATTGGCTAGAGGCCTAGTATTCCCACCCCCTTTCCTACTTCCTTTTGTGAATCTGGACAGGCCCCATTCAGTCTTCATTAGGCTGAGGATTTGCTTGTGTACCTGGAACCCTTGTAGATAAGCTTTCATAGTCTAGCAGTTCCCAAGAGGAAACAGTGCCCTGCTCGCCATTTTAATTGTTCATAATTTCTCCTCCCCTGTCACTCCCATTTTGGTGGATATTTCTATTTTTCCTCCTCTCTTTTTCTCAGTTTCACATATATGCAGACTTCTGTTTGGATTGTGAATTCTTTGTGCTTGTTTAGGATTCCACATGCATATTCATTTCTCTTGCAATAAACCTAGTTTTTCACATAAATTTCACAAAGTTGTGATTGCCTGTTGACAATTCCCAGGTGAAAGCGAACTGTTCTTGGGTAGTTTCAGTCACAGGTAGAGAGAAAATAGCATTGGTGACATCATAAACTACATTCTACTCACCCTGGGCCCAGGCTACCTGTTCAACCGCAGTTATGAGATCAGAAAAGGATGCAGCAATGGGGATGATGACTTTGTTCAGTTCTCTGAAGTCCACTGTAAGCCACCAGGTGCCACCTGCCTTTCTCACAGGCCATGTAAGGTTATTGTAAGGGCAGTTAAGACAGTGAAATACTTCAGCCTATTTCATCACCATCTATAGAGGAAACACCTTTCATTTACCTGAGGCTTTGATGTTGTTTGACTATATGTGCTGCTTGAAGAAATGCTAAGGGTTTCCCTCTGACCTTACCCATAATGACTTGCAAAGAGGTTGTCAAAGGGGTCTACATAGGTATCAACTCCTAAGAGCTCATAACACCCCTTCCTTCCATAGTCTGCCCTCTATAAGCACTACCACCCCAACTGGAAGCTAGGTTACCCCTTAAAGGGCTCGTTAAATGTTCCCTGGTATGATGGTAGTCTAGCTGCCAGTGTCCAGGAACCTGGTATATCACAATGGGGCATGGACTTTAAGAGATCCTTTAGACTTGGGTGGGACTAAAGAGTCTCTGCTGCCTAGCTCTGATAATAAAGTTTTATTAGCACCTCTTCTCCTGATATGTCATGAACTACATACAAAGCTCTCTCTGGGAAATGGCATCACTCTGTCTGTCTACCTACCAGGATAGTGGGAGTTTGCATGCCTCTTTTAGCCATCCCCAGAGTGCCTATTCCTACTAACAAAATTTTCCCTAGCTACCACCATCCTGATATGCTGATCAAATTTCACCAGTATATCTGCCTATACCTATATGGCTACATGACAGGCATAACCCATAGCTAAAAGCTAATGCCATTCAGAAAGGGCTCCACCAGAAGGCAGAGCATAATTGCCCCTTCTGCAGATTGATCACAAGCTGTGAAAGGTCATGGCAAGGGAAGGTATAAACTTCTAATCCAATTCCTTTAGGGGTTTTACTCCTTTCCTTGCAGATCACACAGGAGGCTTCAATGGGAATTGATTTCTACAAGGCCAAGGAGAGAAAAAGTTTCCAACTTAGCCACTTAAAAAAAGATAAAAAATCATCTCCAAATAGAGCGTCTATTTAGTTGGCTTCAAGAATCTGAGAACTTGCCAGGCCAATGGAACTCTATTTTAGAGAGGGTATCGCCATAGGCTCGCCGTATGATGTCATTGCCTTAGTGAATCTTCAGGCTGCTGTTTAAATTTCTCTTGAAATATTCCTAGTTCCTTCCTTGCCAGTGAAAGCCCTCCTATCCTCTGCTCTGAGCAGTAATAGAGTTTGCCTCAAAATTTCAGACCACCAGTTCACAAGTCTTTACTCTCAGTTCTTATCTCAATCTCATGTCTTCTAACTCCAATCTTACAAAAAAGCAGCATCCTTTTCATTGAAACTTATGCAACAGAGACTATAGTTTTGCCCCTAAGTCAATGGATGGGTTCCCATTGTCTGAAGTCTTTTGGTCCCTGCCTCCATAAGGATTTCACCTTTATAGCATCTGCTATTAGTAACTAGATGCCAACTCTCTACTTTCATTGTACTGCCTTTGGAGAACAAGAGTTCTCTCTTTAGCCACAGAGAGTTCTGGGTCAGTTTACTTAACTCTTTCTTATAGTGACAATTTAGATGTTCCATGATGCTTAACAGTAACCATGGAAGAATAGTCCTCGGGTTTCTTTCTCTGTCAACCCTCTCTTACACTACTCACTAAGTTAATCACTCTTCCATGATGGAGGCCTTCTCTCTATTCCACTGAGAGAACTGATCATGCATTGCCAGAAGGGCTCTTACCAGAGTGTGCCAGATTACAGTACCTGGCCATCAACTCTGCAACCCTAACAGGCTGGCCACATTGTTCAAATGCAAAATATACACTTGCCAAAAAGACTATTTTATGGAGAACTCACATGGGGCAGGCGATCATATGATGGTCAGAAAAAGCGATACAAGGACACTCTCAAGGTCTCTCTCAAGAATTTTGGATTTCATTGTGAGATGTGGGAGACACTGGCACAGGACCACTCAGCATAGCGTTCCCACATCAGAAAGGGTGCTGTGCTCTATGAGCAAAGCAGAATTGAAACAGCACAAAGGAAACACAGGATACTCCAATTTGGAGTATCCACCCCAAACATTCACACAGAGTATCTGTGCCTAACCTATGGTAGAGCATTCTGATCTCACATTGGTCTGATCAGCCACAGTTGTACGCATTGAAACTTCATTTTATCATGGTGATGTCATTTTTGTTGTCATTTTCCCGAAAGGACAACAACCCACCTGGCCATCAGATCATCCTATCTGAATATGCATTATCCTTTGCCTTTAACCCTGATGACAGGTTCAATGACATTGTTTTCCAGCCTTGGACTGGGCTTCACTCAGATCTAATCCACTGGTAGTTTAAGTCTGATTCTGGAATGAGAGAAGATACACAGATATCATTCAGTAGTTATAGCCATGGTACAATAAGGATACTCTACAGGGAAACAACACTTAACTCTGGTAGATTGAACCCCCTCATTTCCACATGAAATGTGGAATCATTCTAAGAAGGGCCACTGTTGGGGAGTAGTGACATTTGGTCTTGGGACTTCAGTCTGGTCTGAAGGGCTCTGATCAAGATGAGTTAGCCTTTTTATGTCCTGAGGTAATCAGTACTGGAGATGTGGTCAACATGTCCTGAGGTCACCAGGAAACTGACATCACATCTTAGTTCCTTTGGGACAATCTAATCTTGGGCATATTTTCCTTCCCTTTTTGTAAATAAAGTAGCCTAGCTTTGGACCAATCAAATCTTGGACATGCTTTCTTTTGTGGAAATGAACTATCATTACCTGTAGGGTAGGGCTACTGAGAACCTTATAGATAATGGTCTTATCACAAACACCAATGAAAAGAATACTACTAGACAGATGCACTCTGATTAAGGTGACCAAAGAATATATAATAAAGCATTATTTCAAATAGTCCTGTTGTTGGGTAGAGGGGTAAAATAAATGAGAGAGATGAATGATTTGCTTAATTGCTTGTGTTTGTGATATGGGACATTTTTATTGTGGGTCGGTGTGTCTGTTCCATCTGAAAATGACTGTAATATTCAAACAAAAGGAATCAAAACTACTTCCTTAAAGGATGGGGGAGAGTGGAAGGGAGAGGAGAGCTGAAAGGAGGGGACAGAGGAGAGAAGGAGAGAGAGCAGGTCTTTCGTCTCAGTAGTCCTCTGTATCACATCTGTGTCCACTGTACTACACTACCCCTAGTCATCCAAAGTGATCATAATCACTAAATCTAACCTTCTCATAGTAGCCCTTCAGGTTTCCCAGAGAGCTATCATATGTCTTTTGGTTCTCACAACAAACATCAGAAGAAATAAAAGGAATAACCAGGACCTATTATCCATGGTAATGTGTTAACAAAACTGTGAGAACACAAAAAAAGTATAAAAAATATAAATATAAAATAATAATATAATATAATAATAAAATAATATAAAATATAAAAAATATTCAAACACGAGATCAAATGAAGATCACACACTAAAAGTGTGCTGAGAGTTATTATTATTCCAATTTACAGAGGGCAAAACTGAGAGTGAATGGTTAAGTCTTTTGCTGGGGATTATACAAAAAGTTTCTGAGGAAGGTTTTAAACTCAGGTCTTTCTGACTCCTAAATCCAGGAACCTGTCTGCCTCATTATCTCTTTGATTCTAGTAGTGTTCAACAAATACTGGTTTAAGCATTAGGGTACCACCAATAAGCAGTAATAGGCAGTGACAAGTCACTTTCACATTATTCCATCTGGCACAGGTTTAAGCATTTCAGAATTCCACCCAGGTACTCTCTGCTGGGATTTTTTTTCTTTGTAGTCAACAAGCCTCTCTTGTAACCCCCATCAATCCTTGGAATCCAGAGCTTTTCTTCCTGGTCCACTAGAATTTCACCCCCATGACTGGACCTCTTAAGAAAAGCCTTTTAATCAATGGGGCAACTTCTTCCTTGGTCCTATGCAGAAAACATCCTTTTTGCTGATATTTGGTGTGTGTGTGTGTGTGTGTGTGTGCGTGCGTGTGTGTGTTTGTGTGTGTGTGTGTGACAAAAGGTCTATTTTATAGATCAAGCAGATCTCACAGTACAACTCCAACACCTAACCAGAATGTCTGTTTTTAACAACTATATCTTCCAACGGATAGCTACTGCTGGTCCCAGATTTAGCTTCCAAAAGTACTTGGATCCCTGCTCCCCCCCCCCCATATCCTTCCACCTCCTTTTGGCTTATGTGAGAACAAATCCTTCTTTTCTTATAATTCCGAGAAAAGGTGGAATTTTTTTAGGAAAAACAACATAACAAACTAAAAAAGGTATAGAAAAGCTCATTTTACAGATTTCTTTCCCTAAGGTAGCAAAAAGTTTAGCTACAAATTGCCTGGCTAT
This sequence comes from Bettongia penicillata ogilbyi, assembly GCA_023548195.1. Lineage (NCBI taxonomy): Eukaryota > Metazoa > Chordata > Mammalia > Diprotodontia > Potoroidae > Bettongia > Bettongia penicillata. Next base: position 101,245 of record JAJHZJ010000888.1, on the reverse strand, counting down.
AAAGTTGAGGAAGGTTAAGGGATCACAGATGTACTCAGACATAGAGCACAAGCCTCAGAGTTTCCCTAAGTCTAAACCACTCATTTTATAGAAGAGGAAATTGAAAAACAGAAGGGTTAAGTGACTTATTCAGGGTCACATGGCTAATAAATATCGGTCTGCTTATTCTGAGTTCTATTCATTTTCTGAATGTTCAATATTGAAAGAAAGACAGGGAGAAAGAAAGAAGGAAAGAAAGAAAGGAAAAATGGAAAGGAAGAAGGAAAGAAAAGAGAGATGGAAGGAAGGAAAGAAGAAGGGAGGGAAAGATGGAAGGGACAGAAGGAGAAAGGAAGAAAAAAGAAAGAAGAGAAAGAGAAAGGAGAGTAAAAGAAAGAAAGAGATTATTTCTTCTTAGAATTCTATCTCTTCACCTTTCCAGTTTTCCAATTTCCCTCTTCTTTTTCTCCTTTAATGTCCCATCCCCCTTTCTTCTTCTAGCTTTTGTCTCTCTCTCACCCTCCCCTCCCTATTTCTTCTTTCTGGGTCTCACTTTTCTCATCTATAAAATCAAGAGTTTGGATGAGTCATTCTCTGGAAAGTTCCCTGAAAGTTCTAAAAACTCTAAGATTCTATGCTTTTAGGAATGTTTTCAGAAATCTATCCCAAGTATAAAGTTCGAAAGATTGATAGAACTATAAAATATATATTTCTGCTCCTGTGACTTGTCCTATATATTTAGGCAGGGGAAGGAAAGGTTCCCGTCCTGAAAGTTGGAAGGAGGAAGGCATAGAAATTCCAAGTCCTGCAATTGTATTTGCATATAACTCACATGTCCATTTTATTTAACTGGGTTGAAATCTTTGGATCCTTTTGCTCAGTCATAGGAGTCAGAGCTAAGCTAACATTCCCTTAGTTCAGGTTTGATGTTGTGATGAAGTGAGGCACTTACATAGGACATTAACACAAGGAGCTTTGCTGTGTGCTAACACAGGTAGGGGCAGGGAAGTGCAGGTCCAGTCACACTCATCCTTCTGGCCTCTGACCTCTTGGTTTGCTTCTTAATACTATAGGTTCTGCTCTCTATTATTCTTTGTCTTTAGTGCCCTACCCTATATCAAGTTGGTTAAGTCTGTCTTATAAAACCTCCACATGAAGCTTGCTTTAATAGACTCCAGAGTATCAGAAAGAGAATAATAAAACGGAAAAGAAAAAATGAGGGGAGGAATGGTATAATAATAAAAATTTTTATCAGAGAAGATATAGAACTGACAAAAAAATGCAACTTGTTTAACTTAGTTGATACCTAAGTATTGTTCAACGTAAAATGATTGACTATGAAGTTTCACTCCTAAATTAAAGAGCACACAATATAATTGTAATGGGATGGAACAAATCTTGCCAACACCACCCCCTTTTTATATAAAAAGCAGGTTTACATCTCAACCTTGCTGCTTAATTAGCTCATAGCTTGACTTGGAGGGGTGGAAGAGGCAAAAACGACTCCTGTAGAAGGTGGTATTTGAGCTATCTGGAAGGAAACCAGAGAAGCTAGGAGGCAGAGGTGGGAAGGGATAGGCTTCAGGCCTGGGGAGCAGCCAGGGAAAGGCACTGAGTCAGGAGATGGAGGCTTGTCCTTAAGGAGCAAAAAGGCCAGTGAAGTTGGAGAAGTATAAAGAGAGGCATAGCCTTTTCTTTTCCTTGTGCTTTTTTTCTTCCTTATTATATGGGTTGGATTTTTGGGTTGGGGAGGGGAAAGCAATTTTTTAAAAACCAGAGAAAGATCTTTAGGAGAAAAGGAAACTGAATTCAGTTCATACCATGTATGCAAAGGCAATTCCAGTTTGCTGTTTTGCATTGGAGAGAAGTGTTGTAAGGTCTAATTTCTGAAAACTGGAAGCCAAGAGGGTTGAAAGGCCCAACTAGGCTGCTGTCCAAGAAGGAGTTTAGTGATTCTTACTGGTAACTGGCTGGGAAAGTGTTTACAAACCAAGGGTAAAACCAAAGGTAAACCAAGGGTGAAAACAAGAGCTTGAGTTTCAGGGAAAATGAAAGAGAAAGTATTCAAGGCTGGAGAGGAGAAGGGAGGTACCAGATTATTTCCCTCTGGTGTTGGATGATCCCTGGGGTCCCAACAACTCCACACACCCCAAGAAGTTGGTGAAGAAGTGGCAGTGCTACTTCCAGAGCCCTTGGAGATCAGGAAGAAGTGAGCGTGTGCTCACACCACAGATGTGATGCTCTGAGATTTTCTTCCTCTTTTACCATAAGGAAGGGAGTTGAGGAAAGTTAGTACTGACAAAGGGCTGGAGTCCAGGTTGAAGTGATGTGAAGGATGGATAAAGTGATGAATGAGCTTATCAGATGCCACAATTGAAGAGGACCCCTTAGACATCATCTAGTCTAACTTTTTCCATTTTACAGATAGAGAAACTGAGATAAGAAGAAAGTCAGGCAGTCATTAAGAATTGTCAAGTACTTGCTGTGTTCTAGGTACTGTGGTTTGTTCAGGGTAAATAAAGACAAAAACATGATCTTTGCCCTCCAGAGCTCATCTTCTTATAGGGGAGAAAACATCCAACAACTATGTCCTTAGAAGATATATTTAGAGTAGATAGAAAGGACTCTCAGATGGAAGGGAATTAAAGTTCCTAATATAGAAGTTTAATCATATTATTCCTCTGCTCAAAATTCTTCAGAAGTTCTCCCTTTCATCTATAGAAAAATACAAAGCAGCAGTAAAAAGAAAAGAATAACAGAAAATAAGTACCTGCTTCCTCATTTATAAAATGAAGATAATAATGTTAAGGAATTGAAAAGGGAGCCATGAGTGGGGAGGAGTGCATTGTACGCATGTGAATAGTCTGAAAAGATGGAGAAGTGGATATGGAGTAGAGCTGGGTGAAGACTACATGGAAAGAGAAACCTGGTCCATCCCTTTTATTTTATACAGAAGATTGAGCTGTAGAGAGTTTAAGCCATGATTAAACTTCTGTATTAGGAACTTTTTTGGCAATAGGGAGAAATGTGGATTTCAGAAGAAGCTATAATTGAGATAAGTCAACAATTCAGATAAGGTAATGAGGAGCTGAATTAGGATAGTGGCACTGGAATGGAGAGAAGGAGACATGTAGAAATTAACAATGATTGAATGTAGGAGGGAAGTGTCACAAATACATTTGAGCTTTTGAGCCCGGTTATTATCAAAAGAAATATGGCAATTAAAAAGCAGGAGAAGTTTCTGGGAAAATTCTACCTCAGACACATACTGGTGGTGTTACTATGGGCAAATCACTAAACATCTCTCTGCTTCAGTTTCCTAAAGCCATAGGAATGGATAAGACCATCAAAGGAGAGGATGGAGAAAAAAGGAGAGTCATGAATAGAGAGCCTTGGAAGCTCTGGATAAGGAAAAGAAACCCTTAGAAGAGATAGCAGGAGCAATCAAAGACAGAGGAGGAGAACCAGGGGGAAGCAGTGTTACAGAAGGAAAGGGGGAAGAGAGTGTTAAGAAGGAAGTCAGCTGCCAATTAGTCAATAGATAAGCATTTATTAAAAATGCTTATGATGTGGCAGATGCTGTCCTAGGTTCTGGACACTGTAGACAAAATGCGGCAAAATGGTCTAGGAAGAAGTCAAAGAAAAAGCCTACTATACTTGACAATTAAAAAGTTATGATCAAAAAAAGGAAAATGGTAACTGTTGGAGAAGATGTGGGAAAATTGGAACACTAATGCATTGTTGGTGGAGTTGCGAACTGATCCAATCATTCTGGACAGCAATTTGGAACTATGCTCAAAGGACAATCAAACTATGCATACCCTTTGATACAGCACTACAACTACAAGGTCTGTATCCAAAAGAGATCACAACAAAGGGGAAAGGAGCTACATGTATAAAAATATTCATAGAAGCTCTTTTTATGGTGGCAAAGAAAAGGAAATTGAGGGAATGCCCATTATTTGAGGAGTGTCTGAACAAATTGTGGTGTATGAATGTAATGGAATATTATTGTACAATAAGAAATGATGAGCAGATGGATTTCACAAAAACCTGGAAAGACCCACATGAACTGCTACTGAGTGAAGTGAGCAGAAACAGGAGAGCATTGCACACTGCAAGAGCAATGGTGTTCAGTCATCAACTATGATTGACTTCAGCATACAGTGATCCATAACAGTTCCAAAGACTCGTGATGGAAAATACAGTTGACATGTAGAGAAAGAATCATGGAGTCAGAATGCAGATCAAAGCATACTATTTTCACTTTGGGTTTTTTCCTGTGATTTTTTCTTTTTTGATCTGTTTCTTCTTTTGCAACATGACTAATGTTAAGATATGTTTATTATAGTACATTTTTTGGACATATTGATCAGTTTTGCTAACTTTTTCTTTTATTCCTTTTATTATTTCTCCTCTTTAATAACTTCTTTGTTATAAATGGAAAATTTATGCAATGCTCCATATTCATGAAACCTGCACACCTTCCATACCCTACACCTTTGAAAAGGACAGGGTAAGTGTGACCTTGGTCAGTCACTTAGTCTGTGTTTGCCTCTGTTTTCTCATTTGTAAAATGGGGGTGATAACAGCACCTAACTCCTAGGGTTGTTATGAGCATCGAATAAGATAGTAATTATAAAGCACTTAGCACAGTGCCTGGCATATAGTAAGTGCTACATACATGTTAGCTAAAATGTTTGTTGCTTTTGGGTCATATGCATAGCTGTGGAATCTCTGAGTTAAAAAATGTGGCCATTTTAGTATGTTATTCCTTTGTAATAATGACCAAGTCAACATTGAGAAGAGTTGAGAAAATGTACCTAGCATCTGTTTCTCTCCCTGCCATGGAACAGGTTTGTAGCCTCCTATCTGAATTAATTTTTTAAGTACTGAGTATCCCCTAGACTACATATCCACTAATAAATATAATCATTACTTATGATGGTACTGACTTTTTGGTTTTGCTTTGCTTCCATATCACCCTGTTTCCTCATACTGAGCTTGTAGTCCATTAAAACTAGATATGTATGAAATATTGCATAACCATAGCTCCCCTGACCTATGCTATGGATTTTATAAAACTCAAATGTAGAAGTCAGCATTTATCTTGTTGGTCCTATCTCTATAGCATCGCTGACATTTGTTCCCTTCTTTCTCCTCATAATCATCACTCAAAGTCAAGTCCCCATCACTTCTCACCTGAATTATTACAATAGCTTTATCCAGCCTCTCCTCTCTTGATTCCAACTTCCACACAGCTGATATGTTGATATTTCCAGATATCATGACGTATGATAATAATGATATAATCATTTTGCTTCCCCACTCAAAAAACTTTAGTGGTTCCCTATTAACTCTAGGATAAAATACAAATCCCTCTGACATTTAAAGAAATTTACAGTCTAGCTTCAGTCTGTCTTTCTAGAATGATTGCCCTTCATGTATTCTATGTTAATGTAACTTACTTGCTGGTTCCCACATATAACAATCTCTCCTCCACATCCTTTTACAGGTTTTTGTAATATCTGGAATTCTCTCCCCTTCTCCCTCACCTTTGCTTTTTAGTATCCCTAGCTCCCATTAAGTCTCAGTTCAAGTGATATTGTTATCCAAGACCTTGCCTGATCCCTCCTGCCATCCTCAAAAGAAAGGAAAGCTCTGTCCTTTCATTTTGACAGTTTCACAGTATCTCTCATCTATGTCCCCTTTTCTTCACTCACACAGCCAACACTCTGGTTCAGGTCTTTATCATGTCACTCCTGGATAGCTGCAGTAGCCTTCTCACCTCACTGCCTAAAGTCTCTCCCCATTTCAGTCCATCCTCCACTTGTCCATGAAAGGGATTTTCATAAAACTCGGGGCCAACAATGTCACTCCTCTATTCAATGAACATTATTGTTATGTTATTTCCAGAATCAAATTTGAAATGCTTCGATTGCATTTAAAATCCTTTACAACCTAGCCTTTCCCTATCTTTACATACTTACCAGTCCAGCTCCGCTGGCTTGCTTGCTGTTCCTCACACACTGTACTCCATCTCCCAATTCTGGGTCTTTGCACTGATTATCCCCCATGCTTCAAATGCTCTCATTCCTTGCCTCTGCCAACTGGCTTCTTGAACCTCCTTCAAGGCTCAGCTAAATCCCACATTCTGCAGGAGATCCACCCTACTGCTGTGGTCTCCCATCTGAGATTTCCTTCCATTTGATATATCCATATATTGGATATATCACTGTTGGCATGTCATCTTCTCTATCAGAATGTGAGCTCCTTAAAGACAGGGACCATGTTTCTGTCTCTTTCTATATACCTACACTTAGCACAGTGCCTGACAGAAAATAAGAGCTTAATAAATGCTTGTTGCCTGACAGGCTGGTTGCCTTTGGGGTTGACTAGAGATTTCTTGCCTCTCTATGTTGACTTTGCTTACTTGGTTGTAGTTATTGTCTATAACAAAGTTTTTGGCTATTCTTTTAGTAAAGTGGCTTTTAGACAGGCTATAGGAGGCATTAGCTTGTTGAGGGAGACTCTGAATTCAGCTTAGCAAACATTAACTAGTCAAATATTTGTGTAAATTTTTATACTAGGGCAGAGGAATGCCATGATTAAATAAGGCAAACACCCAACCTTTAAGGAGTTTATTGAGGGGATGATCTATCTATACATCTATATATAGATGCATATATATGTGTATATATGTGTGTGTGTGTGTGTGTGTTTGTGTGAATAGTCCAAAATGAAAGATTAAATGTGATGAAAGCAAAGAGAAAATTTCAACAAAATGAAATGAGATATTATTTTTAATGCATTCAGGCATCATCATAATTGGTACAATGATACAAATTTTGTAAAAATTTTGTCTTTTTTTTCACAGCTGCAGCATGGGAGAAAGCAGCTTACTTTGCTGTCAATGCCCTATATTTAGCTAACATCTGCTATGTTCTATATGACAGTGTCACCGATAATGAGAAAAATCTAAACTTACATGTTGTAATCACCAGTTTTATCCAGAGTCCCTCATTGCTTTCAGGAAATAGCATTTTGACTTCATGTCTAAGAGATATTATGCAGACTTTTTTTGTAACATGTTCTAGAATGTGGTGAATTTTTTTAGGTCACAACATTCATTCTTGTGACTGAATTGAGTACTTTTTGTATTACCACCAGTGTGATTCTTAATATATGCTTCTTGTAGTCATTCCTCAGTTATTAAATGATCAGAGGTTATTAGCCTCTTCAGATGAAGATCACAGTTATCTATAGGTATTTGAAAATGTTTTTAAAAATCACTGTTTTTTTATTATAAATTGAAATATTGAAACAAATACAAAATAAGAAAAGATAAAAAAGCATTTTTATGTACATGGTAGAACGTAAGAGAGGATTCAAAATATACAGCAAAAAATTTCCATTTCAAAAAATCCTATATAATAAATACCATGTGTTGTGTTCAAAGGTGTCTGTCTTTTCTTTGCTTCCTTATGTTTTCTTTTGTTCTCTGCAATGCACTTTTTACTTAGTTCTTTTTCCCCCTTATCCCCACCCCAAGAAGGCTAAAATTAAGCATGGATATATTTTTAAATGTGTGTGTGTATATATACATATAAGTTTCCACACATACATAGTTATACACATATGTATATCTATGTGTGTATACGTATAAACACATCAGTCTTGTTTGATATAAATGCATGCACACATATATAGATATACATATATATAACTATTTATGTGTATATATATATATACACATATATATAAAATATATGCATATGTATATATGTGTGCACATAAATATGTATATATATATGCATACACACACATCAATCACTGTTGATTAGGTAAATGCAAAGTAAAACAACTCTAAGGTACCACCTTACACCTGTCAGGTTGGCTAATGTAATAGAAAAGTAAAATATCAACGTTCAAGGGGATGTGGGAACACTGGGACATTAGTGCATTCAGTATAGCTGTGAGCTCATCCAACTGTTCTGGAGAATAATTTGGAACTATGCCCAAAGGTCAACCAAACTGTACATACCTTTTGTTCCAACAATACTTCTTCTAGTTTTGTACCACAGAGAGATTTTCACAAAGGAGAAAGTACCCATTGTATAAAAATATTTATAGCAGCTCTTTATATGGTGGCAAAGAATTGGACATTGAGGGGATCCCCAGCAATTGGAGAATTACATAATGAGTTATGTCATAAGAATAGGAAAAGATACTATTGTGCTGTAGGAAATGATGAAGGGTATGGTTTCAGAAAAACCTGGCAAGACTTGTATGAACTGATGCAATTTGAAATGAGCAGAATCAGCAGAACGATTTATATAACAGCAATATTTGTAAAGATAATCAATTTTGAAAGACTTTGTAAACTCTGATTAATACAATAACCAATCATATTTCCAAAAGACTTGTAATGAATCATGCTATGCACTTTCAAATAGAGAGTTGATGGACTCGTATTGCAAACAGAAGCATATTTTCTTCTCTTTCTTCCTTTGACCTCACTAATGCAGGAATTTATCTTGTATGAATAGGCATATTTATAATTTTTTTTGTTTTGCTTGTCTTCTCAGTAAGAAAGGTAGCTAAAAGGGGTGATGATTCATAACTGAAAATAAAATTGTGTTTTAAAAAATGGAGAAAATGGGATTGCATTGACAGTCTTTAAGGATTGTGTCCACATTTCTAAACTATCCTGGGAGGGAGCAGCAGTGAAGTCTGAAATTGTCCCCACTGGTTTGGAATTGTAAAGATTTATCTGACATACATCAAGCACACATGCCCTTAGATCCTAGACGACAGAACTAGATGGGGTCTTAGAGATCCTCTATCCTAACCTCTTTAGAAAAAAGAAACTTTTTTGTGCAACTTACAGCAATCCCTTTGTCAACTACGTTTTTATAATAAAAGATGTTGGGAGGAGTCAAAATGGTAGAGTAACAGCAGAGACTTTTTCTGTTTCTTTTTTTTTTTGCACTATCATAAGTTTATTTTTTAAATTTTATTATTCATTTTTAACACAGTTTATAACAGATAAAACAATTCAGACTTTTGGTGAGGTGAAACTTCTTTTTAAATCATTTACAATGTGGACCACAAAAGAATTTTTTTTAAACCATTTACCAACTGAGACACAAATAATATTTATGTTGCTAACTTCACAAGTCTTGACCTAATTGTCTCCACAGTAATTCTAACTTATTGTTGTTGGTCTAAAGTTCTAAGCCGAATAGCTTAATTTTAGACTTAACCTCGGATGTTCCCCTACCAACAATCTATAATTTAATAGATCTGGTATTCAGCTTACAAGCCTTTTGATTATAGAAAATTACCACCAAGAGTAGGGACGTTGCAGGGATACAATATCTCTCCAACTTCATGTCAATTCCAGGCAGGATTAGATTGTCCACTTGCATTCAGTCAGGCTTAAAGTCTGCCAGGTGTCAGTGGGAAAATTGAGTCAGGAGAATCCTATCTCAGCCCAGGCTGAACAGCTCCTCTCCCACCCATGAGATCATCTTTTGCAGTTCACACCAGCATCTCACATGCTTACCGGCATCATGGATTGGAGCCTCAGACAGCCTTTCTCAACACAGACTCTCTAAAGCACTCCCCCCAAGTCCAATCCAATACCTGTAAAAAGTGAGCCTAAACAAATTCTGGAGCTGCAAAACCCACAGAATGAATGAGTGAAGCAAATCTCCAGCACAAGACAGCCTGGAAGGTCACTGGCAAGTGTCTGTTGCACCACATTGGGGGCAGGGCATTGTCCAGTGTGGTGCTTGCAGGCACAGAGGGGACTTGAGTAGACCTTGCAGGAACTGAATCTTGCACTGGTGATGGTTTCCAGGCTTCACAACCCCAAAAAGCTGAGGACAAATTGGAAGATCAATGGAAAAAATCTGTAGAATCTGTGTGAACGAGTTGAGTGCTCTGACACCATCCCCAGGGTGGCAGACAGGAGAGGGGGTGGAGGAAACTGCAGCAGCCACAGCAGCAGTAGGACAGTTGCAACCAATATTTCTGGAGCTCTAGGCCCACAGATTGTAGGGGGATTGAGCAGCTGACAATACACCCCCCACCCCCACTGGAAGCAGAGAACTGCTTTGACAAAGAGCTCAAAAGCCAAGTAAATGGCTAGGGAAATGAGCAAGAACCAGAAAAAGAAACAGACTATAGAATCTTAGTTTTGTGACAAGGAAGACCAAAAATGCAAGCAGAAGACAATAGAGTTAAAGCTCCTCCATCCAAAGTCTCCAAGTTCATGGAAGATCTCAAAAAGAATTTAGAAAATCAAATAATAAAAGTAGAACAAAAATTGGGAAAAGAAATGAGAGTGATGCAATAAAATCATGAAAAACAACTCACTGATCACTCCACCATCCTGGCTCCTGGAAGTTCAAATAGGTGACTTATCGATATTTTAATATGTGGGCTGAAAGTCTTAGGAGTTGCTGCGCTGATATCTGGCACTCAGTGGCTGCCACTCCTTCAGGTCTGCTGGTTTCCCACCCTTGGGTGCCACTCCACTGGTTCCACCTGCTGCTCTCAGGTTTGCCAGGGCCCTTCCTCTCTGCTGTACTGGCCGTGCTGCAGCATGCTCACCCCCGTGGAACAGATCCTTCTGAATCCACCACAGTCTGTCTCCTGCTGGAATTCACACCTCCAAAATTTGGTCAGATTCTCCTTACTGCTCTCACTCTGCCCTCTTGGCTCTGCCCCCTCATCCATCCTTTTTTAAGAGGACCAATGACATCATGAAGATGATGTCTTGATTTGCCAGTGAATTGTATTAGAGATGAACTTGACACTTTCAAAAAGGTATCAAGAAAAATGTATTAAAATGGAATTCAGAGGAGGGAAAGTCTTCTACATTCCTTCTCTTGAAAGAACAGGTAGCTTCCAGTATGGCCACTGGAAGGATGACAACAAGGTCAGGATGAGGCAGGATCCTTATAGAATTCTGACCTTTGAATCTTGTGGGCCACTATCCCCAGGCCATGTGACTTCATGTTCTCCTCTCTGACAGGCTTTCCTTCAAACACCTCATCAGGGTGTGCAGAAGGTTTCTGATCTTCTACCTGACTGTGCTAGGTCATGCCCCAGATCACCTAGAACTGTGAAAACAGAACTTCCTTGTTTTCCACACACTCCCCCCTTTTTCTTTTTATTAACATTTTTGTTTCCACACCTAAATTCCATAAACAAATATCTCCTCTTGCTTTCCCCTATGAATTCTTCCTTTCATCTTCTCCCCTTTATATGAATATGTGAAGGGGGTAAAGTTGACTGATGCATTGACAAATTACAAAGGGGCAGTCCCCTTGTTATAAGTACAGATACAGAGATTCAAAAGAAAAAGGTAAATCAATGAATTATCCATTTAGAAATTCCATCTCATACCACAGTCTGGAGAGGAACATCATCTGAAGCAGTTTTCTGGTCTGGATGCTCATTCAAGTTGTCCTTAGCACAGCGTCTCAGCATCTTCTTTCCTGTATCTTCTTGTAGAAATCTAAATGTTCACTCTTCTACAAAACTGACCTTAATACAATTTTAGATTACCATTCCTAAGCTTTATACCCTTATCACTCTTACTAAATTGGAACCTTGACCAATTGTCATGTTTAAGAAATTCTCTTTAGAACCCAATTTTTACATTTTACATTAATTCACTATTCATTTCCCATATCAGGAGGATGAGATTTCACCAAGGTGTCAATAACATGCTGCAGTACTTATATAAATACAATAATTACTCACTTTAAACACAGTACATTTCACATCATAAAACAATTCCAAATCTCTGGTAATATGATGCTTCTTTTAAAGCATTTACAATATAGACCACTTCTCTTTTAACCATTTCTCTTTTGACATGTCAATTCCAGGAAGGAGTAGATTGTCAACTGGCATCCAGTCAGGCTTAAAGTCTCCCTGGTGTCAGTGGGGAAATTGAGTCAGGATAATTCTATCTCAGTTCACACTGAACAGCCATTCTCCCAACCTTCCCATGAGATCACCCCTTTGCAATTCATACCAGCATCTCACAGGCTGGCCAGCATCATGGATCAGTGACTCAGACCACCTTTCTTACTATCCACACCTAGAATTAGACTCAGAACAGTCAGTTAATAGTCCCACATAAAATCTTAAAACAACAAGCTCCAATAACCAGTTTCAGATATGAATTAATTTCACATTGGCTAAGGAACATCTTTTGAAGCAAGTCTTAAGTAGCTTACATGCTCTTCTGTACTTGTTCTTGATTAAATAACAATCACAAAATTATAAGTTATTGCTCTAATAGATTTACATCTGTCTCCCAAGCTTCTTTATACCTTTCTAACCATGCTCAGTCTAAAAGAATGAGTTACAATTCAGGAGCCAGTGCCAATGGCAGAGACAAGCCCCAAAACTATACAGGACCTGATCACTGTTCAAATACTTCACTAGCAGATGCAGGACAAGTTTAAGACCATGTCAGAGTAGATAATTGATTGAAATGATGATATGAGCAGTCGCTTTGATGATCTGGAGAAAAACACTGCTGACCTTATGACCCAAGCAGGAATAGGAGAAACAGAAGGAGAAAGCAAAGTACCTGCTACGCATAATAGTTAAAGGCTTTGTTAATCATTTAGAGTGAATTCTGGATAAAACTTTTTTTTACAAGTCAAGAGGTGAAAGAACAACTTTTCTCAATTAACTACTGTGTGCAAACATTTTTTATACTATAGCTTATGTTCCTAGAATATGCAGTTTAGTTAGATTTTAAAGTGATTTTTTGATTTCTTGTACATAGTAGCATCATAATATGTGGAATAAAATGTGTAAACATTAGTAAACTGAAATTGTGACTACTCTTGGCTCAAATTTAAAAATTTTTAGTGCATTTGTTGTCAAGTCATTTGCTTCTTCTGTAGTAGTTTCAGTTTAATAAGAAATTGCTGTGAGTTGTTTTTAAAGAAATGTATTAATTTTTTCAACTGTTAATTAGATTCTGTTGGTGAAGTAAAATACCCAGAGTCTGTGGTTTGTAATTCTCAGCACAAAATTACTGTTGTACTAACAGCAAGTAAATGTTGGGTTGATCATATTTTTAAAGCAGAAAAAAAAATTTGAGCATTTTGTATATAGATGTCTGTCATTGCTATGTTTCTGTAGTTGAGAACTATACCTAAGAATCTATCGTAAAAAGTCCTACAAAGGAGCTGAAATTGCTGGACAGTAACTACTGCCCCTTTTTAACACACTAGAGGATTTGGATAGTGACCGTCTCAATTCTTCACAAATACTAGGGACAGAAAACCTTCTACAAAGATGATTAGTGGTTAGAATTTTGTGTGTCATAACACTTTAGTAATTAGTTATAACATCAAAAGTGCTCACTGTAAGAATTTGAGGGAGTTTTAAAACCCACTTACTCCATATTTACCTGTGCTACATTTTAAAAAGCATTTGTTAATTAGAAGAAAAAACAAGTGACCATTGTGAATCCTTGTTCACTTGCTGTTTACTGACTGATAAATGTCCTTATTATAAGCTTGAATTTTTTAAAGAAAAATTGTTGGCTTTGTTTACCTTTTTTCTTATCTAAATGCTTGCAGAATAACACTTTTGTAATAGATAATAGGTAAAATGGAAAATACCAAGCATTTCATCACAGCAGATTCTATGTTTTAATTAAGAGGTGAGGGACTAAGACATTCAGATGACTGATTAATGAAATTGCTCCTGTATTTAAAAAGAAAATTAAGGTCAAGATAAAGTTGAAGGATGATATAGAGGTAGGAGCCCATTTTTCCTGAATAGGAACTTTCAAGTATATATTTTGTGATTGTCGAAGAAATTTTCTGTACCACCAGACAGTTTATTGTATTATTATAAATATGGAATAAAGCTATGAAATAAAAAAAGAATGGGTTACACATATGATAAAGTTCAAATACTAACTTCAACTAATGTTCATGAAATGAATTAAAATCAAAATAGAAAATTTAACTTTTCCATCAATGCAAAATATTACCAGAGGTTACCTGTCTCTAAGAAACTTAGAAAGAAATTTTTTTCTCAAACTGAGAATGTCTCTGATTTAGTCTCAGTAATTAATTCAGTCAATTGTATTTACCCAATTGGTCTTTGTAACATGTAAAGAACTTATTCCAAGTCAGGACCTTTGTCTCTTACCCCAAGAGAGTTTTAGTCCTATTTGTCTAACAGGGTCTTGGAAAACCTCACCTTGAAAGCTCCTTGGCTTTTTCTCCACTTGAACTCACTCTCTTGAGGCCCATAAGCTTTTCCTTATCACTGTGCCCTATCAATCCAACTCTCCAGCCTACTGACCACTCTCATCAACCATCCCTGGAACCCCCGGGGCCAGCCTGAACTCCTTCCCCAGAGTCCTTCTGTAGGTAAGATACATTTTGTTTTAGCATTACAAATGCTCAGTTTCCCTAAAAGTCCACCAAATATTGAGAAATATCAACAAACATTGACCTTTTTCAGCTGAAAAAAGGCTTGTGTTGAATTCATTTGAGCAGGATCCAGCATGTAGCTATTTTTTGGTCCCAAGCACTCCTAACCTCAACAATTCCATATAATTACAGTTAACTCTAAATTCCAATCTTGTTCTATGGAACAATGATACAACTTCACATTTATACATTGGCTTCCTTTCCTTTATCTAATCATTCCCATAACACTCAGAAAGAATGTTCTATTTCAGGAATTTTATCTATCACACCAGAGCACCCCTTTGCTCAATTAATTGAAAACAACGAGATTCTACTATTTGTGTTGTGCTTGCATCTTAAACTATATGCTTTGATTATAGAAACATGCCATGAAGATGAAAAGCAAGGGCCAAATTATATATCATCTCCACTTTATAATCAGACTCAGAAAGAGTCAAGTGGGAAAACATTCCTTTTCAGAGGAACACAAGGGGAAAACTGACCCAGAAGGATCCCATCTCAGGCTGAGGACATAATTATCCCCCAAAGCAAACTTCTGCCTATAACAGTCACATTTCTCTCTGAGTAGTAGAACACAGTTTGTAATGGTCCTAGAGGCTTTGCATTTGAGGGCAGGTTTCACTAATCAAGAATATTACCAGGACTTAGATCTTAGATCTTAAACTTTTCCTAAAAGTCGATCACTAGACATCATTTCTATACATTTTCAAATTCTCACCAAAGTACATTCCTTTTTAGGAAATCTGTGACTCAAGCTCCCTAGAGCTGCTGGGGCTGTGCTTTTTGGGTAGCCTGAGGACTGCTCCTTTCTGCATATACGCACGATGTACCAGCTTTAGATTTTAGCTTTACGAGTGTAAACAGCAAACTTACAATTTTCATAAGTGATAACCAAATTATTTTAGCTGTAAACATGAACAATAAATTTCAGAGGACATCAATTCCATTTCCATATCACATAAAAATTATTGACAGAAGGATGGGCTGTCTTACCAGGTTGAGATGGCAAATGGCTGACTTCCTTATCTTGACCCATCCCCCTTCATCCTCTCCCCAGGGCTGTGGCTATGTGCTCAATGAGGATACTTAGAGGCTTTAGTTGCTGCCCCTTCTAAAGAGTCAGGATGCAAATTTGTATACTTTTTAATACATTCTACTAGCCATTCTTGAAAAAGGGCAGGGTTTTCTTTTTCTCCCAGAGTAATTTCCCAAATTTTTTGAAAATTTATTTGCTTTTGAAATGCAATTCTTAGGCCTTCTAATAAGAAAATTTCATATGATGTCACTTTCCCCTATCCTCACTCTTCTGATAAATCCCATCCCTTCTCCCACTAGTGGGAGAAGCAACTGTTCCAGGGGAATATGTTGTGGGGTCATTGCTAGCCAAACTATCCTCAAACTTTTTTTTAATTTATTTCTTTATTTAAGTTTTCAACATTCATTTCTGCAAAATTTTGATTTCCAAATTTTCTCCCTATCTCTTCCCTCCCCCTACTCCAAAATGCCTTACACTCTGATTGTCCCTTCCACCAATATACCCTCCCACCTAACACCCTTCCTTTCCCTTATCTACATCTTCTCTCTTGTCCTGTAGGGCAAGATAAATTTCTATACCCCATTATTTCTTTTTTTTAAATATAAATTTATTTATTTAACTTTTTTACATTCATTTCCACAAAATTTTGGGTTCCAAATTTTCTCCCCATTTATCCCCTCCCCCACCCCAATACACCGAGCATTCTAATTTTCCCTATCACCAATCTGCCCTCTCTTCTATCATCCCTCCCTTCTCTTGTCCCCATCTTTTGTTTTGTCCTGCAGGGTCAGATGACTTTCTATTCCCCATTAACTGTATTTCTTATTTCCTAGTAGCAACAACAATACTCAACAGTTGTTCCTAAAACTTTGAGTTCCAAATTCTCCCCATTCCTCCCTCCCTACCCATTCCCTTTGGGAAGGCAGGCAATTCAACATAGGACATATCTGCGTAGTTTTGCAAATGACTTCGATAATAGTCGTGTTGTGTAAGACTAACTGAATTACCCTCCATCCTATCCTGCCCCCCATTGTTTCTATTCCGTCTTTTGATCCTGTCCCTCCCTGAGTGTTGACTTCAAATAGCTCCCTCCTCCCATTGCCCTCCCTTCCATCATCCCCCCCCTTGCTTATCTCCTTCTCCCCCATTTTCCTGTATTGTAAGATAGGTTTTCATAGCAAAATGAGTGTGCATTTTATTCCTTGCTTTAGTCAAATGTGATGAGGGTAAACTTCATGTTTTTTTCTTAGCTTTCCTCTTTTTCCCTCCACTAAAAATCTGCTTGCCTCTTGAATGAGAGGTAATTTACCCCATTCCATTTCACCCTCTCTCCTTCCACTACATTTCTCTCTCATCATTTACCTTAATTTCTTTTAAGATATGATCCCATCCTATTCAATTCACTCTGTGCTCTGTCTCTGTATGTGCGTGCATGTGTGATGTGTGTGTGCGTGCACGTGTGTACATGTGTGTGCGCATGTGTGAGTGTGTGTATGTGTGTGTATGGTCCCACCAACTACCCAGATACTGAAAAGTTTTAAGAGTTACAAATATTGTCTTTCCATGTAGGAATGTAAACAGTTCACCTTTGGTAAGTCCCTTATGACTTCTCTTTGCTGTTTACTTTTTCATGCTTCTTCTCATTCTTGTGTTTGAAAGTCAAATTTTCTTTTCAGCTCTGGTCTTTTCATCAAGAATGATTGAAAGTCCTCTGTTTCATTGAAAGACCATATTTTCCCCTGAAGTATTATACTCAGCTTTGCTGGGTAGGTGATTCTTGGTTTGAGTCCTAGTTTCTTTGACTTCTGGAATATCATATTCCACACCCTTCAATCCCTTAATGTAGAGGCTGCTAGATCTTGTGTGATCCTAATTTTATTTCCACAATACTTGAATTATTTCTTTCCAGCTGCTTGCAATATCTTCTCCTTGACCAGGGAACTCTGAAATTTGGCCACAGTGTTCCTAGGAGTTTCTCTTTTTGGATCTCTTTCAGGTGGTGATTGATGGATTCCTTCAATACTTATTTTGCCCTCTGGTTCTAGAATCTCAGGGCAGTTTTCCTTGATAATTTCATGGAAGATGATGTCTAGGCTCTTTTTTGGATCATGACTTTCAGGTAGTCCCATAATTTTTAAATTGTCTCTCCTGGATCTATTTTCCAGGTCAGTTGTTTTTCCCATGAGATATTTCACATTCTCTTCCATTTTTTCATTCTTTTGGGTTTTTTTGGTGATTTCTTGGTTTCTCATAAAGTCATTAGCCTCCATCTGTTCCATTCTAATTTTGAGAGAACTATTAAATTCAGTGAGCTTTTGAACCTCTTTTTCCATTTGGCTAATTCTGCTTTTGAAAGCATTCTTCTCCTCATTGGCTTTTTGAACCTCTTTTGCCAATTGAGTGAGCCTATTCTTCAAGGTGTTATTTTCTTCAGCATTTTTTTGGGTCTCCTTAACCAAGGTATTGACCCGTTTTTCATACTTTTCTTGCATCTCTCTCATTTTTCTTCCCAGTTTTTCCTCCACCTGTCTAACTTGATTTTCAAAATCCTTTTTGAGCTCTTCTATGGCCAGAGCCCACCAGACATCCACCTCAGATGTCTGGGATAGAGAGGCCCTGACCTCCACGTCTTTCCCTGATGGCAAGCATTGTACTTCCTTATCAGAAATGAAGGGAGGAAGGAATATCTCTTCCCCAAGAAAGTAGCTCTCTATGGTCTCACTTTGCTTCCTTTTTCTGGGCATTTTCCCAGTCAGTTACTTGACTTCTGAGATTCCTCTCCACCCCTCCTTAGATCTGTCCAGCTAGTGCTTGGGGTCTGAGATTCAAATGCTGCTTCCCAGCCTCAGGGCTTTCTGCAGCAGGAGCAGCTGCTATTCAATGTGAGCTTAAGTTCTGGTGCTTGGGTGGGGGCAGGGCCACCTCCCAGGCTCAGTTCCCTCAGGGGGTTTATGCAGAGACCTTTGGTAATGGAGCTCCTGTCTGCTCGGGGAGTCCTGGGCCGTGGCTGCCTCTGCTGCTCCCTCTGCCGCTGCCTCCCGAGGGGGCCCGAGTCATGGAGACACCCCACTCCCCTTTCCACCAGCCCAGAAGTCTCTCTCACTGACCTGGAGCGCCTGTGGGTGGAGGGACCTTTGCGGCTGCTGAAAGTTCTGTCTCTGAAGCCTGCTCGGATCTGCTCCTCTCTGGGCTGTGCGGCCAGGGCAGCACAGAGGTGGGCTCCACCTCCGGTGCATGACGGAACTTTGGGGTCGCTTTTTCAGGGCTGTCCGGAATGGAAATCTCCTCCACTGTGTTCCTTCATGGCTTGGACTGCTCCAGAATTTGTGGGGAGTTCTTTTTACAGGAAATTTATGGGCTGTGGAATTGGAGCTAGCATATGTGAGTCTTTCTACTCTGCCATCTTGGCTCCTCCTGGAGATTTTTCTATGTCATTGCTTGGGTTTTGCTCATTTTTTCTCATCTTCCCTTTTTCTCTTTAAAAAATATTGTTTAGGGGGCCAAAATGGTGGTGTAGAAAGATACATATACTCTAGCTGTTCCCCCACAGCTCATGAAATACCTGTAAAGAATGACTCTGAACACATTCTAAAGCAGCAGAAGCCACAGAATGGTGTAATGGAGATTTCCAGCCCTGGGTGATCTGGAAGGTGGTCAGGATAGGTTTGTTGCAAGGGAAGTGAAACAGAGCTCAGCTCAGCCTTGGCCATGTGATACTGGGAGGAGCAAGGTCATAGCAGGCCCTGGGGTGGAATTCCCCAACAGCAGTGGAGGTTCACAGATCCCTCAACCCACAGGCAAAAAAGGCAGCTTCAAAGGTCAGTGATAGAGCTTTTGGACCTCTGTGACAAGTGGCTAGCCTTATCCCAGAGTGCAGTGGGCAGTGACAACAGGGGTTAGAGTGGGGTGTGACTGGGGCAGGCAGGCAGCAGCTAGATTCCATTGTTGGAGTCTCAGCTTAAAGCCCCTAGGGGAATTGAGCAGCTGATCTGAATCTCAGCCCTGAGTGACAGCCCCACCACCCAATGCCCCTGGGGGAATTGAACAGCTGATTTAAATCTCAGCAGTGATCCCTGGCAGAGTAAACTCCCCTCCCTTCACTATGCCACTGTGGAGTAACTGAGATCTTACAGGTTCCCAGAGTATACCCTACTCTTGACAAAGGATCCAAAAGTCAAGTACCTGTTTGGGAAAATGCTCCAAAAAGGGAAAAAATTAGGAGTATAGAAGGGTACTTTCTTGATGAACAGGTATTTTCTCTCATCCTTTTATATGAGGAAGAACAATGCTTACCATCAGAGGAAGACATAAGTCAAGACTTCTGCATCCAAAACCTTCAAAATGAATATGCAATGATCCCAGGCCATGGAAGAGTTCAAAAAGGATTTTGAAAATCAAGTAAGAGAGGTGGAGGAAAATTGGGAAGAAGAATGAGAAAATCATGGAAAGCAAGTCAACAGTTTTCTAAAGGAGACCCAAAAAAATACTGAAGAAAATAACACCTTTAAAAATAGGCTAACTCAATTGGCAAAAGAGGTCCAAAAAGCCAATGAGGAGAGTGCTTTAAAAAGCAGAATTAGCCAAATGGAAAAAGAGGTTCAAAAGCTCACTGAAGAAAATAGTTCTCTCAAAATTAGAATGGAACAGATGGAAGTCAATGACTTTATGAGAAACCAAGGAATTACAAAACAAAATCAAAAGAAGGAAAAAATGGAAGATAATGTGAAAAAACAACTGACCTGGAAAATAGATCCAGGATAGACATTTTAAAAATATGGGACTACCTGAAAGCCATGATCCAAAAAGAGCCTAGACATCATCTTTCATGAAATTATCAAGGAAAATTTCCCTGATATTCTAGAACCAGAGGGCAAAATAAATTGAAAGAATCCACTGATCACCTCCTGAAAGAGATCCAAAAAGAGAAACTCCTAGGAATATTGTAGTCAAATTCCAGAGTTCCCAGGTCAAAGAGAAAATATTGCAGGCAGCTAGAAAGAAACAATTCAAGCATTGTGGAAATACATTCAAGATAACACAAGGTCTAGCAGCTTCTACATGAAGGGATCAAAGGGCTTGGAATACAATATTCCAGAAGTCAAAGGAACTAAGATTAAAACCAAGAATCACCTACCCAGAAAAACTGAATATAATGCTTCAGGGGAAAAAATGGTTATTCGATGAAATAGAGGACTTTCAAGCATTCTTGATGACAAGACCAGAGCTGAAAAGAAAATTTGACTTTCAAACACAAGAATCAAGAGAAACATGAAAGGATAAACAGGAAAGAGAAATCACAAGGGACTTGCTAAATTTGAACTGTTTACATCCCTACATGGAAAGATAGTATTTGTAACTCTTGAAACTTTTCTCAGTATCTGGGTAGTTGGAGGGATTATACATGTACACACACACACATATACATATATATGTATATGTATGTATATATACATATGTGTATATATATGTATATGTAGAGAGAGAGACAGAGACAGAGAGCACAGGGTGAGTTGAACAGGAAGAGATCATAACTAAAAAAATAAAATTTAAGGGATGAGAGAGGAATATGTTGGGAGGAGAAAGGGAGAAATGGAATGGGGCAAATTATCTCTCGTAGGAGAGGCAAGAAAAAGCTTTTCCAATAGAGTGGAAAATGGGGAAGGTGAGAGGGAAACAGTGAGGCTTATTCTTATCACATTTGGATCAAGGAAGGAATAACATGTACACTCAATTTAGTATGAAAATCTATCTTACACTGTAGGAAAGTAGAGGAGACAGAGATAAGCAGGGTGGGGGTTATGATGGAAGGAAGGGCAAATGGAAGAAGGGAGCAATTAGAAGTAAACACTCTTGGGGAGGGACAGGGTGAAAAGTGAGAATCGAAGAAATGGGGGGCAGGATAAAATGGAAGGAAATATAGTTAGTCTTATACAACATGAGTATTATGGAAATCCTTTGCAAAACTACACATATATAGCCTATATTGAATTGTTTGCCTTCTCAGTGGGGATGAGTGGGGAGGGAGGAAAGAAGAGAAGCTGGAACTCAAAGTTTTAGGAACAAATGTTGAGAATTGTTTTTGTGTATAACTGGAAAATAAGAAATATAAGTAATGGGGCATAGAAATTTATCTTGCCCTATAGGACAAGAGAGATGATGAGGATAAGGGAAGGGAGGGTTGTTAGAAGGGATGGTACGTTGGTGGAAGGGGCAATCAGAATGCAAGACATTTTGGGAGGGAAGGGAGAGATGGGGAGAATATTTAGAACTCAAAATTTTGTGGAAATGAATGTTGAGAACTTAAAATAAATAAATAAATTTAAAAAAATAAAAAATTCTATTTGTTATATGGGATTGCTCTCTGGAAGTGAAGGAAAGGGATGCTAGAAGAAATTTTGGTAGTATAATATAGGCATCAATAAAATTTATTTTGAATATAAATCTAACTTCCAAGCCCATTTGCACAATTCTCTTTATTAATGGAGATTATTTAATATTCCATGTTCTTGTCAGGGGCAGATTTGGCAAGAAGATGGGAGAGAAAGTAGATCCTGTCTTCTGACTTCCAACTCTAAGAGAAGAGACATGGGGTGCTAGGCAGGTCCCTGAAGAAATAGAAAGACTCTGGGATGAAGCCAACACATAGAGGAGCAAGCACTCTTGATCATGTTCATATCATCAGTTTGCTACGCTAGAGAGTTTGAAAAATTTTTCCTTAGGTGAGATCTGAGACTCTTTTGATTGAGCTGAGTTGTCTTGCTTCCAATGGGAGCACATTCCTTCTAATTCTGATTCTATTTTGCTATTGACTTGGATAAATCAGTTTATTTGCTAGATATAATTATTGTAGGACTAGCATTTGGTAGGAAGGCAGTAAAACCTTGGTGATAGATAGTGGAGTCAGACTTGGGACACCTCTTCTAATCAAAAGATAGCAATCAGGAGCTCAGCTTGAACCTAAGAAATATTTTCCATAGATTAACAATATTTAGGTGGTGCAGTGGATAGAATGCCAATCCTGGAGCTAGGAGGACTTGAATTCATATGCAGCCTCAGACACTTACAAATTGTATGACCCTGGGGAAGTCACTTAACCCTGTTTGTCCATTTCCTCGTCTATAAAATGAGCTAGAGAAGGAAATTGCAGACCACTCCATGACCTTTGCCAAGAAACCCCCAAATGGGATCATGCAAAGTCAGACATGGCTGAAATAACTCAACAATAACATTGAAATATGAATGGAGTTTGCCTGCTTAAAATACTTTAAAAGATAGGAACAAAAAAGCCTAGCACCTATTTAGCAATAGTTAAAATAGGAAAGCTGTCAGATAGCTACTGTACCCCAAATAAACTCCTACCCAACTGCTCCCAGCCTATTCCACCCCTTAGCAGTGGCCTCCCCAGCAGAGTATACCTCAAAGTCTCAAAGACCTCAAGTTCTTTCTTCCCTGTTCCCAACTAAATTTGGCTTACTCTTTGTGCCAAGAACATTCTGAGATATTTGACCTGGGGAGGCCAGAATTGATCTTTGTGAATCCAAGTAATGGGACTTCAGATATAGTTGTGTAGCACAACAAAATATGAGAAACTGGCTATAGGAAAGCAGTCCATGACTGCTCAAATATGTCATAATTCTCAAATGTCCCAATTTAGGTATTGATTTGTCATTAGGATAGAAGTCCAAAGCTGTCAGTCCAGCTCTCAAAGCACTTTATAATTTCCACTCTTCCCTTCCCACCCTCCCTAACTACCATCACGACTAACCACTCTCCCTGTGCCTTTGATTATGCTGTTCCTCCTTTTTCTCCAGGGGTTGGGAACCTGTGGCATTAAGGCCTTTTAGATCCTCAAGTGTAGCCTTTTGACTGAATCCAAACTTCACAGTACAAATCCCCTTAATAAAAGGATTTATTCTGTAAAACTTGGACTCAGTCAAAAAAACCACACTTGAGGGTTCCCTACCCCTGAAGTCTACCTTCAACTTGACAGCCCAGCTCAAATCTTGCCTTTCCTACGAAACTTTCTAAGACCTCTAGAGCACACATTAATCTCCCATTTTCTGAAGAGCACTCCTGTAAAAAAAAATTTTTTTTCATTTCCTGTAAGTTAGTTCTACTCCAGTTCAAGCATGTGACATCAGACCACAGTCAGAGTTCAGAGGAATTGGGGAGAAAAATTTGCCAGGTGATCAGGTGAGCTAGTATCCTGGGAAAAGATCAGGTCACCCTGGAACTTTCACTCTGAATTAATCTTTTACTGAGGAAGTGGAAATTTGGGTGAATGTAAACTCTTTGTTGGTCCTATTCC
Source organism: Bettongia penicillata ogilbyi (assembly GCA_023548195.1). Classification (NCBI taxonomy): domain Eukaryota; kingdom Metazoa; phylum Chordata; class Mammalia; order Diprotodontia; family Potoroidae; genus Bettongia; species Bettongia penicillata. The sequence goes on along the minus strand of JAJHZJ010000888.1, from coordinate 77,430 downwards.
TGTCCGGAAGTCTCCTGGTTGGCCTTAAGTTAATGAGGGAACTTGGACAGAATCCCTGGAATCCCAGCAATGTCAGAAAGGAGAGCCCCTGGGGACATTGGGAGGATTCTATGTGCTCCCAGGTCAAAAGGACTATGGTGGTTTCTGGGACCCAGGGACGTTAGTCCCAACAGCAACTGTCAATTTTTCTAAGCCATCTAGTGTCAGCTTAGACAAACGACCTCTAGGTTCTTGCTTGTCCTGGAAGCTGGAATGAGCTTATTAGAGAGGAATTTAATCCTTACATTGGCTAGGATCAGGTCTGAATTAAAATTAAAATTGATATGCACAATGTTTTATTAAATGTCTTGTCTATGTGTTTGTGAAGTGTTTCATGTTTGTAGCGTAAAGTTGTAAATGCAGTAAGCCAGCAAGGTTTTCCCATTATCTTCCCCTTCTCCAACCCCCACCTGGAGTTGTTTCAGAGGGGTAAGTGAAGAGGGAAAGAGAGAAGGGAAAGAAAAAAAATCTTTCTTTCTGAATTCTTTGGCCATGTTTTTGAACGTGAAAAGAAAGATAAGGGAAAATGAACCTTTGGGCAGTCTGCACTGAAAAGTTGAGTTTTGATTTCATGAGATCTCAAAGCTAAAATCTGTACTTTAGATTTCAACTGAGTCACTATATCTGATACATGACAGTTTAAAATTGCAAATTCACTTTGGAATTTCAGTGATTCCTGTGATATCAAGGGAACAAATGAAAAGAAATACTAGGGAAGGTGGCCTATCCCTACCAGATCTCAAATTATATTATAAAGCAGCAATCATCAAATCCACTTGGTACTGGCTAAGAACCAGAGGGATAGAGCAGTGGAATAGGTTGGATACTCAAGACACAGTAGTTAATGAATATAGTGATCTACTGTTTGATAAACCCAAGGACCCTAGCTTATGGGATAAGAATTCACTGTTTAACAAAAATTGCTCGGAAAACTGGATAACAGTGTGGTGGAAAATGGGCATAGACCAATGCCTGACACTGAACACAAGAACAAAGTCCAAATGGGTACATGATCTAGGCAAAAAGATTGATACTATAAGCAAATTAGTGGAGCAAAGAATAGTGTATTTATCAGATTTATGGAGAATGGAAGAATTTTTGACTGAACAAGAGATAGCAAACATTATGAAGTACAAAATGGATAATTTTGGTTACATTAAATTGAAAAACCTTTGCTCAACCAAACTCAATGCAACCAAGGTTAGGAGGGAAGCAGAAAACTGGGAAATAATTTTTGCAACTAGTGTCTGTGATAAATGCCTTACTTCTAAAATATATAGAGAACTGAGTCAAACGTACAAGAATACAAGTCATTCTCCAATTGATAAATGATCAAAGGACATGAACAGGCAGTTCAGAGGAAGAAATTAAAGCTGTCTATAGTCATATGAAAAAAAGCTCTAAATCACTATTGATTAGAGAGATGCAAATCAAACAACTCCGAGATACCACACCTCACCTATCAGATTGGCTAACATGACAAAACAGGAAGATGATAAATGTTGGAGAAGATGTGAGAGAGTTGGAACACTAATTCATTGTTGGTAGAGCTGTAAGCTGATTCAGCCATTCTGGAGATCAATTTGGAACTATGCCTGCCCAAAGGGCTACAAAAATGTGCATACCCTTTGACCCAGCAATACTGCTTCTAGGACTGTATCCCCAAGAGATCATAAAAATGGGAAAGGGTCCCACATGTACAGAAATATTTATAGTAGCTCTCTTTGTGGTGGCCAAAAACTGGAGATCAAAGGGATGCCCATCAACTGGTGAATGGTAGAACAAAATGTGGTATATGAATATAATGGAATACTATTGTGCTATGAGAAATGATGAAAAGGAAGACTTCAGAGAAGCCTGGAAAAACTTATATGAACTGATGCTGAGTGAAAGGAGCAGAACCAGGAGAACTTTGTACACAGCAACAACCACAGTATGTGAGGAATTTTTCTGGTAGACATTGTACTTCACTGAAATGCATGGACCTAAAAAATTACCTATGGACTCTTGAGGCAAAATGCCTTCCAGAGAAAGAACTATGGAATTGGACTGTAGAGAGAAACAGACCATTTTCTTTTGTATTATGTTTTGTTTTGTTTTGTGGTTTCTCTCATTCATTTTAATTCTTCAATGCAGTGTGCATTTAATAGGAATGTATGTGTCAAACCTATTTTATACTGATTGTTTGCTGTCTCAGGGAGGGAGTGGGGAGGGATGGGGGAACAAGGGGGAAGAAGTGGAGAAAAAATCTAAGATATATGGAAGTGACTGTCAGACACTGAAGGCAAAATAATTCAATTTTAAAAACTGCAGAAAAACCAGTTCATTTTAAAATAAGATCATAACATAGTAGTAGATGAAAAGAATTAAATTTAAAATCAAGACCCTTGGATTGAATCCCAGTTCTGTCAATTATTACCTATATGATGATAGGCAAGTTTTTTTTACTTCTCTGAGTCCCAAACTATCTGTCAAAGTGAAACTGGATTGCACAGTTCCTTCCAGCTTTAAATATGTGTTTATTTTTTTGCCCAGAACTGTGATGTTGTGAGGTTTAAGAGTGTCCAACCTACAGTAAAAGAGACTGAGCCAGACCTCTGAGCCAACAGAACTTTATTAAAGGGTCCATGGTCTCCTCTAATGAAGTAGACCTCAGATCTTCCTCGTGATCTGAGATGTCCTATTCTTCTAGGTCCTTGTGTTTATAGGATTTGATACCTAAATATGCAAAAGAGGCATGACAAAATACAGAATCTCATTTGTTGATAATATTGCTCTTGAGAGCCAAAAATGAAAAATTAATGGGGGGAGCACGGTTCACAGGTTGTGTGATGCATGGGGCATCTCCACAGAGCCATACGTTGGTTGCATTCTCATGTTGGACAAGACAGAGAGGTCAAGAGGTATAAAAATAAATTGGGCAACATTCCAAGGCATCAAGACCTTCTATCCATGCTGGGTTTGGACATGGAATTTGAGCAAAACAGGATGGAGATATCTTTGTCAGCAACCTTGTGGTTGTGCAAGTGAGCCTCAGAACTTGGAAAAGAAGTAGTGAGCATCACATTAAAGTTAGAAGCCCACTATCAGAACCTATCTATGCCTATGTGATTTGTGCAATATAGCAAACTGATTGGAATACAGTTGGGGTCCAGATGAATTATTTCTCACCTTCCTCCCTTCAATCCATACAATGATCCCAGTCATTCTTTGGATCATTACAGTCTCAATGCATAGAGGGCAATCCTCCATGGGTAATGCAAAGCCAGAAGGAAGAAGTCCCCTTACTGAGGCACAAAAATGAGAAGAGGGAAATCAACATAACTTACAGCACATTGATTATATTCCATTTGATTAAATATTAACCCATAATATATTAAATATTTGAGGTGATTCACTAACCAAGAACCATGAGGGATAGGTACCTCTTAGTAAAACATGCCCTAAAAGATATGTAAATTGGGGGACCATAGGACATTCATTCAAGGGCAGCAGAGCAAGCATTGTTTGTCCTACATATGGGTTCAGGAAATCTTTTGAATCTACAAAAATAGTTCAAGCAATTTTGACAAACAGCCATTCTATTATGGTAATAAAAGGCAACATCTCTGCAGAGTCTTAGATGACTTTAACATGGGGAGTGGAGGGAAGGAAGGAATAGGCTGTTCCATGAACAAAGAATGATCAGTCATTGCTGTTGGTGGTGGAGCAAAAGCTGAAGTAGGAAACTGAAAAAGAGTATTCAAAGTTCAAGTCAATGTAGGTTTAGGGGCAGCTAGGTGGTACAGTGGATAGAGCACCAGTACATGAGTCAGGAGGACCTGACTCACCTCAGACTAAGGCACTTGACACTCACTAGCTGTGTGACCTTGGGCAAGTCACTTAACCCCAATTGCCTCATCCTGGGTCATCTCCAGTCATCCTGATGAATATCTGGTCGCTGGATTCAGATGACTCTGGAGGAGAAGTGAGGCTGGTGACCTGCAAAGCCCTCCCTCACTCAAAACAAAGTCAAGTGCAAGTCATGTCATCATTTCTCTGATGGCATGGTCTTCTTCGGGCAATGAAGGACAAACACCCACAAAATGTAGGTTTAGGAACAGGTGCAGAAGATGGCGTGTGAGAGGATATTGATGATAGAAGATTAGAGTCAAGGCCTCTCATTAAAATTTCATGATGCTCTGCAGAAGATACAACCTTATGGGTTCCAAGGTATATGATCTTAAAGTGGTACTTGTTTTAGGTGATATGCCAAACAACTGAAGCAAGTTTACTACAGTTATTGTTGAAATGGCATGTGGGGTATATGACTTCCTTCAAATAGTCTCAAAAACGTTTCCACAACTATCACAACACAGGGTTTCATAGGGATAGCCTATAGCAAACCCACCTCAAATTACACAAAGAAAAATCAATTGTTGTAGGACAACTTGTCTCATCTTATACAGTTGTCCAGTCTCCAAAACATCCTCTGATACAGTCCTGCATTCTAATACTGGGATGAGTGGGACTCTGGAACAGCTTCTAGTGAATTTTCTTCTCCTCTTCAGGTCACTTGCAGAGATCCCCTTCTCTGTTAAAAATCTCTGACAAAACAGATCTTAATACAATTCTAGTTCACTATGACAATAACCAGGTCAGGTAGTGAGAGTTGGCCCACATTTTAATAGCATTAATATAAACATCACTAGCCCAGAGAATTTATATTTTTAGGTTGGCAAATTCAAATAACAACTGAAAAACTAAAAAATCCAGAACCCAAATTTTGTATTTGGTGTATGTAATTACCTAATCTTATTACAGCTGCCTATTAAAACCAATTAAAAAAATCTTTCACTTTAGCTATTTTCCTTAGGCTGCTCATCCCTCTCCCTAGTTCTTGTCTTAGGAGGATGAGATTTTGGTAAGACACTATTAACAAAACCTTTTTTTTTTGTAAGATGCCTCCTAATACACAACTGAATCCATTTAAAAGTTGACAGAATAATTTCAAATGTAGCAAAAAGTTCTGGAATAGAATGTATGAACACATTGAACAGTTGACTTCAAGACAGTGTAGATCAAATAAGTTATTTATAATAAAAACATGTTTGTGTTTCAAGACATGCTCAACATCTAGATGATAATAATAAATGCAAATAAAATTGGCTTTTCCCATTTAGGTAACACTAGCTACTCTAACGCCCTTTTCTTTAAACCAAAACTAAAGATGTTTCTGTTTAACTTAATAATTAATAGAACAAAAATTTGGTGCCATAAACTGTTCCTGGTTTTGAAAATTCTGGCTCAGCTTTTTAGTCCCAGACTCAGCTAGGTGTGCCGTGGATAGAGCACTGCGTCTAGTGTCAGGAAGACCTGAATTCCCATTCAACTTCAGGCACGAGCTGTGTCACCCTAAGCAAGACACTTAACCTCTATTTCCTTCTGTTTCCTCAACTGCAAAATGGGATATTAACAGCACCTACCTCCAAAGGGTTTTCAGGATCAAATGAGGTATTAGTTAAGCACTTAGCACAGTGGACTGGCACATGGTGAGCGTTACAGAAATGTTTATTCCTTTCTCAGTGGGACTTTCTGTGAATCATAACTTCTGAGTCTCATTTCCCTCCTTTTAAAAATTAGGGCATTGAACTAGCTAATCTCTGAGGTATTTTCCAGGGCTAAATCTGTGATCCTGAGAGACTAAAGCTCTGGGACTGAAAGGTGCTCCTGGCTGGCCTTATAAAGCTCTGCCTGAATTCAAAATCAGAGTCTATCAATAAATACGCGCCGTCTTTTTTTAAAAAGGAGGCACGAGTTGGTGCTTTTCATGACTTCAAGTTTTCTGAAATTTTGACAACTTTATACATGAATTCCTTTCCCCAGACAAGACCCTGAAAGCAGAGCTGACCCCATTTTCCAAGCGCTCTCTCATCAGTCTAAAGAAGTGTTCAGAGATGTGTAAGTACGGGAGGGGGCGGGGCGGGGAGACCGGAGAATGTGATTCTTGGAAGATCCGGGATGGTCTTTCTTTCCTCCCGCCCGAGGACCCCAGCACAGCCTTTGCTCATCTGAAGTAGCCTCTTCTGCAACAACCAGAAAAACGGATTTGAAGTCTGGAAATAAAAAAGGAGCTTTGGGAAAAAGAAACTGAAAGTTTGAAAACTATCTGGGGCGGAGTGGTGGGGTGAGAGCAGTTGGTTTAAGGAGCAAGAAAAGAGTGCTAATTGCACCCCTGCTTCTGCCCTCTGCTCCCCATTTTACCTCCAGAGCCCAGCGAACAAACGCTGCAGCCCCGGCTTCTGAATTCACGAGTCTCGACCCTGCCTCAATGGCCACTTACAGCTCTGCTTCTGTGCCAGAGTACCGGGTCCTAGTCCTGGTGCCCAAGCTCTGTTCTGGAATAGAGAGGAAACTGCAAAAGTATTTCCAGAGCCCGAGGAAGTCCGGGGGAGGCGAGTGCACGGTCAAAGCCGGCCCCACCGAAGGCACTTTCTGGGTAGAGTTTTTGGAAGGACAAGGTGAGCAGGAAGAGACTGGGGGAGCCTCTGGACAGAGACTAGAGTGGGAGGAAAGGCTGCGGCAGGGAGACGGGGTGGACTGGGAGAGGGTACCAAAGTGGAGGCCAGCCTGGGCTAGGAGAAGGGGCACTTGAAAACAGGTCTTGGGTTAAGAACAATAATAGCTTGCATTTATATAAAGCCTACTATGTGCCAGCCACCGTGCTAAGGTTTTTACAAATATCTCATTTAATCTTCTAAACAACTTTGGGAGGTAGGTGCTACTATTATGTCCATGTTAAAGAGTTGAAAAAACTGAGTCAGAAGCTAACTGGCTTGTCCATGTTCACATAACTAGTAAATGTCTGAGGTCACACGGGAAATCAGTTCTTCCTGACTCTGGCGGCAGCACTACCTAGAGGTCCCTAAGGGTAGGATAAATTTCTGCCCCTTTAGAGGCCTCTTCTGAGGGTTTGCTTCATTTCACTGGGGTTGAATATGGGCTCTCTCTCACCTTTATTCAGGAATTTAGGATAACCCAGGAAGGTAAGGAATCCATCCTCTTTGTGCCAATATACTTTCATCATAGTTGGGTGGTTTCACCTCCTTCTTGTTGTTAGAAAATCAGAAATCTCCCCACAATGCCATCCTTTGACCTACAAACTCTTTCTGGGAAGAATGTGACTGAACTGCCAATTGAGGAGGACTTGAGCTGTTTCTTGGGAGAGGGGAGGGTGGGAAAAGGCAACCAAGATTATGTCTGGATCATCTGGGTTCTTACTATCCATTGTATTCCCCAAACCTTGATTGAATGGGCTGGACCTTGGATTTTCTCAGGATTGAGTACCCCTTGTCACTCATAGAGGCCATTATCTGGGGTTCAGGATCAATGAACCTCCAGATATGAACAATAATGAGGTAGAAGAGAAGAGTTAAACCTTCAGTTACCTCTACTTTAAGATTCTGAGCAACACTGTCAGAGTACAGAAGAAACAAAAGCTGACAATGAGAACAAATATAAAGCTAAGAAATATTATAGAACATTATTAGTCTATGATAGTGTAGATGGTAAACTTTCTTTTAAAGAAAGCAAAGTCATCCACTGGATAAGTCAGGATGCTGAAAAAACAGGACACCTGAAAGGTGAAGTTGATGGTGAAAAGGGAGTATGTCCAGATAACTTTGCTGAGAGAGGAAGAGATAGAGAGAGAGACAGAGACAGAGACAGAGACAGAGACGGAAACAGAGACAGAAATAGTCTTTGCTGCTATGTCCGCTGTACCACAGTGCCCTCTAGCAGTCCAAGGTAATCATGATTGCTAAATCTAACCTTCCTGTAGTAGCCATTTTAAGTTTCCCAAAGAGTTCTCCTATGTCAGAAGAAATAAAGAATAACCAGAAGCTATTATCCATAGTAATGTTAACGAAACTGAGAATGCAAAAGAAATAGAGGAATATCTTCAAAAATATAAATGTTCAAACACATATCTAACACAATATCAATACAGGTCTGACACTAAAAATGAGTTGGGCTCATTTTACTGACAAGGGAACTGAAAGTGAACAGTGAAGTCTTTTGCTGAGGATTATACAGTAAGTATCTGAGGAAGGTGTTAAACTCAGGTCTTTCTGACTCCCAAATCCAGCAACCTATCCGCTTTACTCTCTCTTTGATTCTAGTAGTATTGAACAAATACTTGTTTAAGTATTAGGGTACCAACAAAAAGCAGTAATATACGATGACAAGCCACTTTCATATTACTCCAACTGGCAAAGATTTAAGCATTTCAAAATCCCACTCAGGTGCTCTCTTGTCTTGGGTTTTCTTTTTTTTAGTCAACAGGCCTCTCTTGTAGCCCCCATCAGTCCTTGGGATCCACAGGCTATCTTCCTGATGCACTAGAATTCCACCCCCACAACTTCTTCCTTGGTCTTAGATGGACAACATCGTGTGTGTGTATGTGTGTGTGTGTGTGTGTGTGTGTATACGCGCACGCGCGCGAGAGAGAGAGAGAGAGAGAGAGAGAGAGAGAGAGAGAGAGAGAGAGAGAGAGAGAGAGAGAAAGCCCATTTTACAGATCAGGAAGAACTTTAATCACAGTCAGCTCCCTCTAAGCAGAATTTTTGTCCTCAACAACTGCACTTTCCAAGGCATAGCTACGGCTAGTCCCAGAATTAGCTTCCGGAAACACTTGGATCACTGTTCTCCTCATAGCCACTTACTCTTGGTTGAGGTGAGAACAAATCCTTCTTTTCCCCATAATCCAGAGAAAAGGTGAAATTTTCCAGGAAGAACAATGTACAATAAAAAAAAAAAGGATAGAAAAGCTGGTTTAACAGATTTCTTTTCCCAAGGTAGCAAAAAAAAATTAGCCATAAAATGCCACAAAAAACAAGGAAAGAAAGAAGGGAGGAAGGAAGGAAGGAGGAAAAGATAAGAGGAAATAAGGATGGAAGGAAGGAAAGAAGGAAGGGAGAGAAAGAGAACAAGAGAAAACAGAAAGAAGGAACTCAGAGAAAGAGAAAAGAGAGGAAAAGAAGACAGAATATTTCTTCTTAGAATTCTATCTTCTTATCCTTTCCAGTTCTCCATTTTCCCTCTTCTTCTTATACTTGAGTGTTCCATTACCCTTTCTTCTTCTAGCTTTTGTCTCTCTGTTCCTGTCATCCTCCTCTCCCTGTTTCTCCTTTCTGGGCCTCAGTTTTCTCATCCATAAAATCCAGGATCTGGATGAGTCAACCTCTGGAAAGTTCCTTGAAAGTTCTAAAATTTCTAAGACTCTTTGCTTTTAGGAATGTTTTCAAAGATCTATCCCAAGCATAAACTTTGAAAGATTGATTGAAGTATAAAATATAGGTTCCTGCTCCCATGACTTATGCTATATATTTAGGCAGGGGAAGGAAGGTTCCTGTCCTGAAAGTTGGAAGAGAAGAAGGCATGGAAATTCCAAGTCCTGCAATTGTATTTGCATATAACTCACGTGATCATTTTGCTTCACTGGGTTGAAGTCTTTGGGGCCTTTTTCCCTGGTCAAAGGAGTCAGAACTAAGCTAACATTCCTATAGTTCAGCTTTGATATTGGGTTGAAATGAGGCACTTAAATTGAACATATATTAACAAAGGAGGTTTGCTTTGTGCTAACACAGCTAGGGTCAGGGAAATGCAGGTCAAGTCCCACTGATCCTTCTGGCCTCTGGTCTCTCAGCTTGTTTCTTAATACTACAGGTTCTGCTCCCTTACTGCCCTACCCTATGTCAGGTTGGACAAGTCTGCCTTCCAAAACCTCATGAGGCTTGGTTTAACATACTCCAGAATACTGAAAAGAGAACAAGGATATGTAAAAGAAAAAATGAGTGAAGGAATTGCATAATAATTCAAATTTATTTTAGAGAAGATCTAGAACTGACAAAAATTCCAATTCAAATTTGATTTACTTAATACCTGAGTATCCTATAACTCAAAATGATTGACTGTGAAGCTCCATTCCTAAATTAAAGAACAGGCAATATAAATGTAATGGAGGGGAGGAATCAAATCTTGCCACCACTACCCCCTTTTTATGTAAAAAAGCATGTTTAAATCTCAGCTTTGGCACTTAACTATCTCCTAGAGTGGTTGACTTGGAGGGGTGGAAGAGGCAGAAAGGACTCCAGTAGAAGGTGGTATTTGAGTTGAATCTGGAAGGAAACCTGAGAAGTTAGGAGATAGAGGTGGGAAGGGAGAGTACTTCAGGCTTGGGGAGCAGTCAGGGAAAGGCACTGAGTCAGGAGATGGAGGCTTGTGCTTAAGGAACAAAAAGGCCAGTAAAGCTGGACTAGTAAAAGGAGAGGAGTAAAGTCTGTGAAGAGGGGAAAGGTGGGAAGGGATCAGGTTGTGATGGTCTATAAAAGCCTAAGAGCATTTTATATTTGTCCTGAAGGTGACAGAGAGCTATGGGAGTTTATAATAGGGGAGAGTGACATGATCATCTGAGTTTTAGGAAGATCATTTTGACAGTTGTATGGAGATTGAACTTGGATCAAATAAGGAGAGTTTTTAAGGGAAAGAAGAGACATGATCACATTGGGAGGCATGAGTGGGGCTATGACTTGATTTATGCGTTGGTTGATTTTACTGAATTGACTTTTCTTCCCCTCATGCCTTTTTTATTCTTGTCATAGGGATTGGCTTTCTGAGTTAGGGAGCAGAAAGCAATTTTTAAAAAGCTGGCCAGAGAGAGGTCTTTAGGAGAAAACGAAACTGAGTTCAGCTCACATCTGGTATGCAAGGGGAATTCCATTTTCTTGTTTTGCTCAGATGAGAAGTGCTATAAAATCCAATTTACATAATACCTGAGGAAGCCAAGAGGGGTTGAAAGATGAAGCTGTGACTGCTGACCAAGGAGAAGCTGCCAGTGACTGACTAGTTCAGTAAGTCACAGGGAAGTTGTTTACAGCCACAGGGCAAAAATGTAAGAGCTAGGGAGGGACTTTTCCAGGAAAACGAAAGGGAAAGTTTTCAAAACCTGGCAATTAGGTTTCGGGCTGGAGAGGAAGAGGGAGGAATCAGATTATTTTCCTCTGGTGCTGGATAGCCACTGGGGTCTCAACCCCTCCTCACCCCAAGAAGTTGTTAAAGAAGTTGCAGTGCTACTTTCAGAGCCCCTGGAGATCAGGATAGGGCAAGTGTGTGTTCACATCACAGATGTGATGCTCTGAGATGTTTCTTTTCCAGGGAGTTGAGGAAGGGCAGTACTGGAAAGGGGCTAGAGTCCAGGCCGAAGTGAGGTGAGGGGTGGATAAAGAGGAATAAGCTTATCAGATGTCACAATTGAAAAGGACCCCTTAGTCCATTTTCCAGACAGAGAAACTGAGGTCTGAAGAAAGTCAGGCAGTCAATATTGCTAAATACTTGCTCTGTTCCAGGCACTGTGCTAAGTTCAGGGTAAATAGAAAAAAGGTAAAAACATGGTCCCTGCTCTTCAGAGCTCATCTTTTAGGGGAGAAAACATGCTAACAACTGTTCTTACAAGATATATTCAGAGTAGGTTGCAGTCAATCTCAAATGAAAGGGACTAAAGAGAAGGAAGACAGGGTAGAAAGGGGACAAGAAAGCCTCCTGCAGAAGGTGGTGTCTGAGCTGAGTCTAGAAGGGAACCAGGAGGTGGAGGTGAGGAGAAAGAACATTTCATTTATGGGCAACCGTGAGTACAAAGTCACAGCAGCCACAGAGTAGAGAGAAACAGAAGTCAAAATCATAGTGTTATAGAGGGGATTTTTCCATGTAAATTAAATGACAGAGCAAAGATTTGAACCCAATTGCAGTCAGGGGCCCTGGGCTAGATTCACTCCTGCTCCCTTTACAACCACCGTGACATTCGCACGTTACTTAAACTCTCTGCAATTCAGTCTCAGCTGTAAAATAAAGGTGACCAGGTGGCTGTCTAAGCGCCTCCCCCCCCCTTTTAAATCAGTTGACAACTTACAACACTAAATCTATGAACCTAATGTCTTTAATAACCTTGAAGTTAGCCCTACCACTTAGAGAAATTTTTCCTTTGAGTTGGGCAATTGCAGGTGTGGCCCAGGCACAGTACCAACAGTTAGGTGACTATTGGATACTGGAGGGGGATTTCTATACTTGCTTCAACATTTACTCCTGACTAGGGGAGGGACTGAAGGGGGAAACACTACTTTTGTTTTGATCTAGGAGGAGAATCTGTCAAAATCACAGACACTCATTAAGGTTAGATTGACAGTCTGGGAAATAAATCATTAGAAGCATCTGGCAACAGTATTAACTACTGATCCTTATAATGGACTCACACCTGCTGAAATTAACTGTAATACAAAGCAAAACCAATTTTTTAAATAGAGTCAAAGGAGTTTGTGGCAACATATGGCTAGAGATTATCTGGATTCAAATCCTAGCAGGGATCTTGAGCCTCAAACTTTCAGTGCCTATGAGCACCATTCTAATCCCCTCTAAGCAACTGCTGATTGTTTTTGAAGTGGGAGTGCCTTTGAGGGGGAGAATTTTTCACCAGTGAAATCTCAGGTCAGGACTAAAAAAGAAAAATGGTCCAGAGTCCAATTTAAAAGACTTTGGGAGTGAGGGATTTTGCTCCTGGCTCAGGGGAGGAGTTTGTTGGAGAGGCTTTCTTGAAAAGGTGAGATCAGAGCTGGGTCTTGAAGGAATAAGAATGTTAATTCATAGATACAGATGGAAGGTGAGTGAGGAGGCAGAGAATTATATATATATATATATATATATATATATATATATACATGCATATATATGTATACATACACACATATAGCACATCTCTTCCCCCTTTTCCATTCCACCTATCCTTTAATACTTAGCTCAAAGTGGAGCACTTAGAGGCAAAACTGAGATAAGGGGCTCAGGGATTGGGTTCCTCCTTCTTTATGGGATAAAATAGAAGTGACTTAGGTTGGCATTCAAGGCCTTATTCTATTTTACCTTTCCAGGCATATTTCATGTACTCCTTTTTACTCAGGGCAACTAAGTAGTGAAAATGCATAGTATAATACCATCTCCCTTACAAGGTTCTTAAGAACAACTGAGATAACTCATGAAATGCTTTAAAAATTTCCTCTTTTTGGTTACTAGTTATGTTCTTTCTCAAGTGATTTTCTGTTCTGCCTTCTCTTCTTCAGTGTCCTTCCCAAGAGCCTTTATGTTCCTAGAATTAAGAAAAAGCAGTTCTCCTTCCTGACTCCCATATGTGTCTATTCACTGATATCCTTTTAGGCTCTATTCAGGCAACCTTGACATCACTCAATTCCCAAGCCTCCACCTGAGGCATCTGGTAGTGCAGAGGGCAGAGTAAAGGTCTTCCTCTGTCAAGAAAACTTAAGTTCAAATCTGGCCTCTGATATTCACTAGCCATGTGACCCTGGGCAATTCACCTATCCTCTGTCTGCCTCATTTTCCTCAGTAGCAAAATGAGGATTATAATAGCACCTACTTGGCAGAGATATTGAAGATTAAATGAGTTGATACTTGTAAACCAATAACAACAGCACTTGGCACAGTGCCTAGCACTGTGTTGATATAGATAGATGTAGCATCTACTATGCTCTAGGCACTGTGCCAAGTGCTGGAAGTGATCTTTTACTCTTGAATCAGTCAGTATCCTACTTTATCACTTTATCTGCTACTTTGTATCTATTTGGGCACATGTTTCACTGTCTTAGAATGTAAGTTTCTCAAGGTCACCTTTCTACCTGGAGTATCTAACTCAGTATTTTGTCCTTACTTAGATGAATTTCTGTTTCTATGTAGCCTTCACCCAGCTCTACTGCATATCCATTTCCTCATCTTTGCTGACTGTCCACTTGCCTAGAATGCACTCTGTACTCATTTGTGCCTCTTTAGTTCCTTAGCATTCTTATCTTCATTTTATAAATGGGGAAACAAGTACTTATTTTCTGTTCTCCTTTTTTTTTCTTTTACTGGTACTTTGTATGTTTTTGTACGAACAAAAGAAGAACTTTTGAAAGGTTTTGAAGGGAAGAATGATATGTTTAAATTTTTGTATTAAGAACTTTTCTTGGCAATGATGAGAAAGATGAATTTCAGACAAAATTATAATTAAAATGAGGTAATGACAACCTAAATTAGGATAGTGGCAATAGAATGGAGAGAAAGGGAATTTAGAAATTTGATAGTGATTGAATATAGAAGGGAAAGGTCACAGATACGTTTACACTCTTAAGCCCGGAACCCTGGTTATGGCTTCTAAGAAAGCAGGATAGGCTTCTAGGAAAATTCTACCTCAGATACTTAATGACAGTGTACCTATGAGTAAGTCACTGAGCTTCTGTCTGCTTCAGTTTCCCAAAGCCAGGGGAGTGGATATAATAACCAAAGGAGAGTATTTGTGTGTGTGTCTCGGAGGGAGATAGTCATGAACAGAGCCTCGGAGGCTATCCAAACCTAAGAGCTTGGATAAAGAAAAGAAATGCCTGGAAGAGACAAGGCAGGGGCAGCTAAAGAAACAGCAAGAGAACCAGGGAGAAAATGTTATAGAAGCAGAGGGAGAAGAGAATATTAAGAAGGAAATCAGCTGTCAATAAATAAGCATTTATTAAAAGTGCTTACAATGTGCCAGACACTGTTCTAGGTACTGGAGATAATAGTGCAGACAAAGTGCTGCAAAATGGTCTTGGAAGAAGTCAAAGAAGAAAGGCTTGGCAATAAGAAATCACAGCCAAAAAAGGAAAATGATAAATGTTGGAGAAGATGTGGGAAAACTGGGACACTGATGCATTGTTGGTAAGAGTTTTGAATTGATCCAATCATTCTGGAGAGCAATTTGGAACTATGCCCAAAGGACAATCAAACCATGCATAACCTTTGATCCAGTAATACCACTACTAGGTCTGTATCCCAAAGATCTCATAGTAAAGGGAAAAGAAGCTACATGTACAAAAATAGTTATAGCAGCTCTTTTAGTGGTGGCAAAGAAATGGAAATGGAGGGAATGTCAATTAGTTGGGGAATGGTTGAACAAGTTGTGGTATATGAAGGAAATGGAAAACTCGTGCTATAACAAACGATGAGCAGGTAGATTTCAGAAAAACCTGGAAAGACTTACATGAACTGATGTTGAGTGAAGTGAGTATTGTATAAAGTAACAGCAACATTGTGTGGCAATAAACTAAGACAGACTTAGCTCTTCTCATCAATACAATTATCCAAGACAATTCCAAAAGACTCATGATAGAAAATGTAATCAATATCTAGAAAAAGAACTATGGAATTTGAATATAGATTGAAGCATACTATTTTAATTTTTTCATGGTTTTCCCTTTTGTTCTGTTTCTACTTTTACAACATGACTAATAATAATATGTTTAAATAATATGTTTAACATGATTGCATATGTATAACCTATATCAAATTGCTTGTCATCTTAGATAGGGGTGAGGGAAGGGGACAAAGGGAGAAAAATTAGGAACTCCAGATCTCATAAAATGAATGTTGAAAACTATCATTACATGCAATTGGAAAAAAAATAAAATACTGGTTTAAAAAAAGTCATGGCATCCTCAAAGAGAATAAATTAAGTACAGTGGTGGGTAGGAAGCCATACTGAAAAGTGAGTGTGTAAGGGAAAAAAAAGATAGCCTCATGCTAAAAGTTAGACAGTTAAAAAGAGAGATATGGGATAGTTATTAGAATGGATAACAGAATCAAGGTAAAAGTTTTCTGTTTGTTTCAGAATAGAGCAAAACAGCATATTTATTGGCAGAGGAAAACAAGTCAACATAGAGGGAGTAATTGAAGATGAAAGATAAAGTGAAAGTGTTGACTGGAACAAGGTTGAAAGGAGATTGGAGGCATCAAGAAGTCCAACTTACAGTATGAGGTCCAAGGTGAACAGAGGAAAGAGTGGGAGAATTAATAGAAATTTCAAGGTGGAGCTTAGGAATGATGAAGATTTTGGAGGGAGTGGGAATCAAGATAGATCTGAGGTTTGGTTTCAGAAGGGAGAAGACTGAACATAGCCTTTATGAGAAGCATGTTGGGAAGGTAGTAAGAAAGGGGAGAAATGATTTGGCCTGCAGTTGTGAGGACCTAATTGTTAAGTACAATATATTTATAGTAGATTCATTTAGCAACTCTTTTTAATTAAAATATTATACTATTAATATATATTAAAACTAACATTTCCATGTACATTTAGAACAAAAAAAGATTGTGCATGAAATTTCAAATTTCTGTTATTTAGAGTATATTTAACATATAACTTTCAAAGATATTCTGCTTTTCTGTGATTCATTTTGGATTTACTTCAATGATTCTCTTATTTCTTTTTAATTTTTTTAGCTTCCAACTTGCTCCACCAAACTGAAAAAAAAAAGAAAAAACAAAACCTTTGTAAGAGATATGCATATCCAAGCAAAAAGAATTCTTGTACTTCTCTTGTCTGAAAAATACACTTTTTCAAACTGTAACTTGAGATTATCATCTTTGTCAGGAGGTGGCCCTCTGAAATCATGATTGTCATTGCATTGATCAATATTCTTAACTTTTTCCATTGTTTGTCCTGATAATATTGTAAATATTGTACAAATTATTTTTCTGATTCTACTTACATCACTTTGTGTCAGTGCATAAAAGTCTTCCCAGTTTTCTCTGAAACTATTTTATCATTTCTGTTTTGTGATGTCTCATGGAGCCATCACCTCCCACTTGTCCAATTCTAATTTTTAAGAAATTATTTTGTTCATGAGTTTTTGTACCTCTTTTTCCATTTGGCCAATTGTATCTCTTAAAGTGATAGTCTTCTTCATTATGTTTTGTGTCTCTTTTACCAAGATATTATTTGTCTTTTCATGCTTTTCCTCTATTGTTCTCATTTCTTTTCTCAGTTTTTCCTACCACTCATTTTATTTACGTTTCAGCTCTTTCAAGAATTCTTGTTTGGAAAAGGAAATGAGGGTAGAGAGGGGTGTGATAAAAGGGAGGGCATATTGAGGAAGGGGTAATCAGAATGCAAGGCATTATGGGGTGGGGGAACAGGAGAGATGGGAGAAAATTTGGAACTCGAAATTTTGTGGAAATGAATATTGAAAACTAAAAATAAATAAATAAACATAAAAAAGAATTCTTGTTTGGCTTGGATACAATTCACATTTTCTTTGAGGCTTTGCTTGTAGATGTTTTCACAGTATTGTCTTCTTCTGAGTTTCTGTCTTGATCTTCTCTGTCACCACAGTATGTTTTTATGGTCAGACTTTTTTTGTTGTTTGCTTTTTTTTTCAGCCTATTTTTGGACTTCGAATTTTATGCTACAGTTGGGCTCTGTTCCCAGGGTTGAGGGAGCAGGGCACTATCCCTAGCTTAAGCCTTTTTTACATTACTCTTTTTAAAACTCATATTGGAGGTTTTGGTACTTCCAAAGTCGTGTCATCCAGGAAGAGATGTATTCACTGCTTCCTTTCACCAGGAAACAATACAGTTCCTCAGTATCCCTGCTTCCTTGAAACACTAAGTGCTCTTCTCCTCCTTGCAACTATGACTGAGAATGAAGTATAGGCAATGGAGTTCTGGACAGTGCCCTGTCTTGTACCTAATACTATGACAGAGGTCCTCTGTACAGTCTTTTTTCTGAAAAGTGTCCTGATTCTCCAACTGTCTCCAGCTTGAGAATTCTCAAAGCTGTTGTTACTGCTGCTATGTAGACTCTAGGCCAGCCTCCACGCCAATGTCACAGACCTCTTCTTACCTCCTAAGTTGTTTTGGTCTGGAAAAATGTCTCACCCCGACTCTACCACTACATCATCAATTTGACTACCACTATCAAATTTGATTTGAGGTGTTATTTTAAAGTTGCTTGGAGCAAAATGTTGGGAGACCTTGGTTTCTTCCTCTACTCCACCATCTTGGCTCTTCTCCCTGAAAGTCTCACTTGGTTCCCTTTCATCATTTATGAGAGCACAATATGTGTGTGTGTACGTATATAATTTGTTCAGTCTTTACCCCAATTGATGTATATGCCAATAGTTTCCAATTCTTTGTCACAAAATGTTGTTATAAATACTTTTTTTGTACTTAAAAGTCCTTTTCTTCTTTCTTTGATATCTTTGTGGTAGAGGTTTAATTGTATTACTTGGTCAAAGGGTGTGCACAGTTTAGTGATTTTGGAGGCATATTTCATATTGCTTTCCAGAATGACTGAAATAATTCACAGTACCGCCAATAGTAAGTCAATATGCCTGTTTTCTCACATCACCTCCAGTATCTGTCATTTTTCCTTTTTGTCAACTTTGCTGACCTTATGGGTACATAGTAGAACCTTGTTATTTTAACTTGAATTCTTGTATTAATATAGCTTTTAAAACATATTTGTTGATAACTTTAATTTCTTCCTTTTAAAACTCTTTCTTCCTATGCTTGAATCATTTATTTATTGGGATATTGCTCTTGTTCTTATTAAGTTGAATTAGTTCCTTATATATCTTTGATATGAGACCTTTAGCAAAGAAACTTTTCTGAAAATATTTTTCCCTGTTAATTATTTCCTTTCTAATTTTGTGTTGATTTTTATATTGTTTGTATAAAACCTATTAAATTCTAGGTTATAGAAATTATCCACTTTATCTTTTAAGTGTGATAAAAATTATATCTTGTTCTGATTCCTTGGACAACCCCCCATACTTCTTGTCAATATAATAAATAAGTTTATAAGTAGCTAGGAAGTAAGGAAATAATATTGACAAAGGAGAACCTAGAAGTCATGTTCAAGTAATCCCAAAGGTCAAAGGAGCATTATTTGTAAATTGTGTCATATTAACCAAAAATCACATCCTGGTAATATGTGCCGAGTCAGGGGAAGCCACCTACGCTTTGATGTCAGGGCCTTTTGGTCCTACGATATGTATATCTCAGAGAAGTTCCAGATATCCCCAGTAAGACCAGCAGAACATCAAATGTTATTAATGACTTTGGGATGACATATATGATAACTTTAAATTTTTGCTGTCAACTTTGAGATGATCTGGATATGTCAGTGAACAAACCCTATAGGGGGTTGATAAGTTAGTTTACCTCTCTCCACAAAACCCTTACACCTCCAAATACTCTTCCATCTCCATCTCAGTCCTCGCTGCCTAGCATTTTCAACTCTAATCCATGGTCTGTTTTTTTTAATTATTAATTTATTTGTTTTCAGTTTTCTACAATCACTTTCATAAGTCTAAGTCTTGGATTTTCTCCCCCTCTTCCCCTCTCCCTCCCCAAGATGGCATGCAATCTTATATGAGTTCTACACCTACATTCTTATTAAATACATTTTTGCATTAGTCATGTCACATAGGAGAATTAAAACGAATGGAGAAACCATGAGAAAAAGCAAAACAGAACAAAACAGAGCACAAGAAAAAATAGTCTGTTTCATTCCATGGAGTTGGAAGGCAGAATAAAGCAGACTATTTTCTCTTGTGTTATATTTTGCTAATCCATGATTAAATGAATGATGGTCTCTGCCTCTTCCAATTCCCATCTTCTTCCCCACCACTTCCTGTCTTCTTTCCCTCTATGATCCCTTATCCCCACACCATCTACCTCTATACTCCTTCCACTGCTTGTCTCTGTGCTTTCTGTACCTGTTTTCCTTATATCCCATGTGCCTTATTAAAGTGTGCTTGCAGCCTCATTTCTTTCTGCCATCTTGGTTTTTCCCAATGAGTACCCACAGAACTGGGCATGCGTGCCCCATTTCACAATTTCAAAAATTAATAAGCAATTCAATAAGCATCACTAACCCCCTTTTGGCTGTTAATTCCTCCCCTATCTATAATTAAGATCTTTTTTTTTCTTATAGATATGTGTCCATTTAAAGCATATCTCTTTCTATGGTATGAGAGACTGGATCTATATCTAATTTCAAACAGACTTTTTTCCCACTTTTCCAAGCAATTTTTGTCTGATAATGAGTCCTTATCACATGAATTAGGGTCTTTATAAACCTTATTCTTTTCTATTTTCATTTATTTCTCTATGTTCTATACATAACCTATTTCATAGATAAGCTTCTCTACGAAATAGTTTGGATGATTACTATTAGTTTAAGATCTACTATCTTCCCACTTTTTGCCATTATTTCACTTTAGACTCTTAACATTTTGTTCTTCCAGATGAATTTTACTATTTTTTCTTTTCCTACAAGGAAGTAAATTAAAGCTTGCTGGGTTTGGCACTGAATAAGTATGGCACTGAAAAAGTAGTGTAGGAATATGTTTTCATACAATTTACTGTTCCTTTTTTTTAACATTGCTTCTATTTCCACTTTTATCTATCTCCCTCTCCCCCCAGAAAGCTATCTATATAGCAAAGAACTTTTCAAAGGGAAGAAATAACAAGAGGAATTAAAGAAAAACTTAACGAAACTGATCAACATGTCCAAAAATTTTACACCTTCTTCCCCACCCTATACTGTTGGAAAGGAATGGACAAGAGTTGTCCTCTCATATCTCTTCTTTGAGGCCAACATGAAACTTTGAAACTCAATTATGTAGAATTACTCTTTCTTCTTGAGAATCTGATGAATTCAACATGTAACTTGCACATCTCTTCTGTTTGTTTGATTCCTTCTGTTTGCTACATACTTTTTCAAAATTTTATGGTGATAGTTCTCTCCACTTTATATTCTATTAGTCATCTTGTATCTATTTTTTTCGGTTCTACTTTCTTTACTTTGCCTCAGTTCACAATTGTCCCATGTTTCTCTGTATTCTTCATAGTTGTCATTTCTTATAGCATAGTAATATTCCAGTAATTCATATACTACATTTTGTTTACTCATTCCCCAACAGGCATCTATTTTATTTTTAGTTCTTTACTGCCACATAAAGTCCAGTCTAAATATTTTGGTGTATATGGAGTCTTACTTTTTTATCAGTGACATGATTGGACATGGTGTTCATGGAGCCAGGAAGACCTGAGTTTAACTCAGACTCGGATGTTATTAAGTGTGTCACTTTGGCCAGTCACTTAATCTCTGCTTGCCTCTGTTTCCTCATTTGTAAAATGGGTGTGATAATAGCACCTAATTCCTAGGGTTGCTATAAGGATCAAATTAGAATTATAAAGTGCTTAGCACAGTTCCTGGCATATAGTAAGTGCTACATATATGTTAACTATAATCATTATTACTAATTGAGTATGTACCTAACTGTGGAATCCCTGGGTTAAAAGTATTGATATTTTAGTATGTTATTTCCTTTGTAATAATGACCAAGTTTAGTGCTGAGAAGAGTTTAGAAAATGCACTTCCTTTTTGTACAGCGGACAATGTTTATAAAATATTGCAGAATAAACAAGACACAGTTTGTTAATTTTATCAAACTACTTTTTTGCCCCCTCTATTTTTTATTCCTTGTAACAAGGCATGTTCCATTGGATAATGGAAGGAGAAATGGTATTTGGAGATAAAACTTATAGTGAAGGAAAATATATCAATAACAATAGGGTTTAAAGCCAATATAACCTTTTCCCCTTTTTTTCCTTTTTTCCTTTACCACATCATAATCTTGGTTTCACCCATATTTTTCAGTGAGGCAACGAGTCCTGGAGAGAGAGAATCATGAGTTAGAATTGCCAGGAGAAGAAAAGTTGAAGCTCACTCTCAGATTGTGTACAGCAAAAGATGTGGATGAAGGCAATGAAGAGATCCCAACAAAAGTAAATATATCCTATATATGATCAAAAAGGAAGTGGGATATTTTTTCAGGCATTTGGGTACAGATTCATTACCTGGAAGCAGGAGAAAGATGTGAAAGAGGGAAGTGTTAAAAAAAAAGTCCAAGTACTTATAGGGGTTGAGAAGCTGTGTGCGCTCATCCTTCATTGCCAAAGAAGATCATGCTGTTAAGAGAATGATGACATGACTTGCACTTGACTTTGTTTTGAGTGAGGGAGGGCTGTGCAGGTCACCAGCCTCACTTCTCCTCCATAGCTGTCTGAATCTAGTGACCAGATATTCATCAGGATGACTGGAGATGACCCAGGATGAGGCAGTTGGGGTTAAGTGACTTGCCCAAGGTCACATAGCTAGTGAGCGTCAGGTGTCTGAGGTGAGACTTGAACTCAGGTTCTCCTGACACCTGCACTGGTGCTTTATCCACTGCACCACCTAACTGCTTGAGAGCCTGAGAAGCTAGAACAAGGTGGTAGAGGGAATAGAAAACTAAGCCCAGCATGTTCCTTGGTCCTTCTCAGCCTCTGAGAATCCCTGTCTTCCTCCAAGTCACAGCTCATGTGCCACCTCATAGACAAGACTTTTCCTGAGTCCCACCCTCCTCCTCCCAGGTGTTAGGTATCCTTATCTCTTAAAATCACTTTGTATTATTTAGTATCCATTTTGTATTTACTTATTCCTCTTTTATCCTCCAAGTAAAATATCAGTTTGATGGTAGGAACATTTTCTTCTTTATATGCCAATTACCTAACTACCCTAAACAAAATAGGTACCTAATACTTGCTTGTTGAACAGAAGGCACTCCAACTGGCATACATATATTTCGAGGAAGGAAAAAAGAAATAAATATAATTTTCAAACTTAGAACATGTATGGAGAACTGCCTATGGGGAATTCAGTTGAATTCAGCTCAATTCAATTTTTAAAATGATATTTCTATTTTTCAATTAACAAGCATTTATTTTTCTCTTCTCTCTCTTCCCCATTAAAAAAGGAAAACCAGACCCTTGTGAAAAAACAAACAAAATAAATTCCCATGAGAATCACAGTGACTGTGTTAAAAAAAAAAAAAGTACAGCATAGTTGATAAGACCTGAATTTAAATCCAGCCTTTCCAGCTAGGCAAGATCTTTGAATTTTTGACTTCAATATTCCTGAGACTTTTCCTTTTGGTTTTTCTTCAAGGAAATTATTGGTGGTTATTATCTATCTTTATTTAGATTTCTGGTTCTATAGATTTGGGCAGTTTTCATGTAAATGAATTTTCTTGGAAAAAATTATGTCCATACATTTTATTTTTATTATCCTTTGGAGAGTCCAAAGATTCTTAAATTATTTCTCCTTGACCTGTTTTCTAGTTGCATTTTTTAATTTTTAATCTGTTTTTCGGTATTGTGGTTTTCTTCTAATCCAGCTGTCCCATGTCAATATTGCCTTTTGTTTCATCTATTCTAGGTTCCATTATAATAAGAGCTGACATTTATTTAGCACTTACTATGTGCCAGGCACTGTGCTAAAATACTTTATAATAATTATCTCATTTAATCCTCACAACAACCCTGGGAGGTATGGACAATTATTACCCCATTTCACACATGAGAAAACTGATGCAAACAGAGATAAAGTTAGTCACCCAGCTAGAAAGTGTCTGAGGTCAGATCCAAACTCAGGTCTTCCTAACTACAAATTCAGCCCTTTATCCACTGTGCCACCAATGGTTATTGGGAGAAGACTTATGACTTTATCTTCCTGTTCATTCTTTCAAAGATTTAAAAACTTTTTTTATTATTTCTTGCTCCATTTCTGTTAGGTATTTATTTAGTTAGTCCTTATGGAAAATTCATTTTTTCCTTTGAATCTCAATGGTTGTTTTAAAGTCACTCTCTCCTTTTTTTGGGGGGAGGAAATATTTATATTTGCAATAATTTTTATACTGGTCATAATTTATATTTGATTTACTCATCTTGCCAGCTCTACACCCCATTGTTGGGTTTTTGGGTGATGTGGCCTATTCTGCCTGGTCTTCCCCTAGGTCACCTTGGGTTTTATATTAACCTCCACTTCCTGAAGGCTGTCCCTTTCCCCAATCCCTCCTTGGATCTTTGGGATGCAGAGCCTTGAATATTTAGGACCATTTCTGGCACTTCAGATCAACCCATTCCAGGGTTTTCTTGGGAAACCCCTTAGTCTTGCTGCCTCTGGTCTCAAAACTTTGTTGGCTGTGGGTGCCTTGAGCTTGTCTCTGGTCACAGAGGTTTTGCTGGAGGTCACTTTTCTTATTGCCTTTGAATATTGGGTGATGTAACATGTAGCTCTGGTGAGGAAGAAGTCATTTAATATAGTTTTTATTGGATTGTTTAAAAAGAGCATTTTTCAGTCTCTAGAGAACTTCAGGGTTTTGCAGAAGTACCTTAATGTGGGAACTAGGTAGTGTAACTATTTCAACCAGTCATCTTGGCGGGAAGCCTCACGTGGAGTATGAGAGATGATGTCCTGTCTACATCTCTCTTGTACTTCTCCATCTCGTCCCTACTCCTGTTTCCTTCACTTGGACTAGTAGAATCTGTGCCCTTCCCTTCCCTTCTGATAACTTTCCAAAGAATTATCATCAGTTTATCAAACTCTTTCTTCGAATATGACCCCCAGAAGTGAACACAGAACTTTAAGGTGTAAGCTGATCAGTGAATAGGTACAGTAGGATTTATGTCTTATTTGATCTTAGGCAACTACAGAATTGAGTATATTTATTTATTTCATGCAGGTGTTCTAGGCTGATCCCAGCTGTGTCTTCTAAGTGGAAAGGCATTCTCCTTAATGCTTGTTTTTTTGTTTCGTCTTTAGGAGTCCAAGATCAAAGCGAGACCCCAAGAACAAGGTAACGGTTAATCCTGAATTAGTCTGATGTACATACAATAAGTAAATTGCTTTTCCTCATTAAATGTCAGCAGTGCTTTACCTGATTTTGAATAGTCTTGTACATGTATGACTTAGGGTTGCAAGGCAAGAATGGTAAGAACAAGTAAATGAATCTGAATGTGTTCATTTCAGTGCAATTTGCTAGTTCATTATTCCGCATTAAACCATGCTTCCTCTCAACTATGTTTCTCTTTCTTTCCCTGAGATCTGGAAAAAGGCCATTGGATTTAGAAAAGAAGATATCATTGGTAACTTTAGAGAGAGTAGTTTTGGTGAAATGAGTTTGGAAACCAGACTGTGTGAGGTATTTTTTTCTTTTTTAACAGTTAGCTATGGCCCATGGATGAAGTCCAGCTGTTGCTCTGGATTTTTATTACATTTTCTTTCCTAGGGGGCATAAGGGAAAACTCTATGGATCAGAAATTGAAAATTTAACCTAAAGTAAATATTTATCTGAGGAACTGTTGGATTCTCTGGACAAGCTTATTGCTCTTTTTAGTTACAGAGAACATCTGTTTTCAACTGATTTGCTCAAAATATTAGAAAGTGATATAAGAAAGAGGAATGCATTATAACCTCTCACTCTGGCAAGACTTTTTATGGTCCCCATTATGGGTGTTTTTCTGTCTTTAAAACTAGATGTATCAGAAGACCAGGACACAACACTCCCACTGGACAGAAGATTGGAAGAGATAGAAGATGTATCCAAAGGCTCTAAAAATGTCCCCTCTTTGGTTGCACTTAAAAATCTCCAAGAACCAGAGAATGAGCATCTCCTAGTTTTGCTGGTGGAGAACATCAGTGATCTGTCAAAAGCCAAAGGAGAGTTTGAAATAGAAATCATACCAGAAGCAGAAACTGCTGTTGTAACCTTTCTGAAACACATTGGTAAGACTGAGTAAAAATTGGAAAATATTTATCTGCAAATAGTCCCTGTGTCATGCCTTGAAATTCTCATTAGCAAAGAAGTGGGCCATTGTTGAATGCTCAGAATCTGAGCATCCCATTCATTGCATTACTAGTTGAAGGAAGAAAGCTCTAAGGTACATTGGTTATCTCTCTAAATTGTATGCCTCTGGTATAGATAGCTAGGGACAGCTAGATGGTATGGGTGATACAATGTTAGGCCTAGAATCAGGACAACTCATCTTTCTGAGTTCAACTATGATCTCAGACACTTAGTAACTGTGTGACCCTGATCAAGTCACTTAACTTTGCCTCAGTTTCTTCACCTGTTTAAAAAAAAGTGAGCTAGAGAAGGAATGGTCAGACTACTCTAGTCTCTTCAGCCCTCCTAAAAGAAAACCAAACGAGGTTACAAAGAGGGTAATATAACTGAAATAATTGAAGAGCAGCAGTAAAACAAAATTTTCCTGTTTGTTTATCCCTTTGAACTCCATTTTTCTTTCAGTTTATCTTGACAGTTTTATCTCATCACTTCACTTTGCGTACTACCTTATTTAGCCAAAGCAGACCATTCTCTATCACTGTCCTCATCCTACCCACTTCTAACTCAGTGTCTCTGCTCTGGTATTCCTCCTCTTGGCGTGGATACTTCCCTTCCAGATCTTTTTTTAACTCTCTCCCTTTCCTTAAGACCCTGTTCAGGGGCTAATTTCACCATGAAGAGTTGTCTGACTCACTCAACTGAAAAGCTTCTCTTCCTCTTACTACTTCTCATAGTATTTATCCCACTTTTCCATTGTATAGTTACTTATGTAACTATATAGTTTTATATATATATAAACATATATTTACATTTATGTAGTAGTATATTTCCCTCCTGTAAAGATTGTGTCTTGAAATCAGTATGTATGTCCTTTCTATGGTGCCTCCATCACCTCCCACAGTACTACAACATAATGAGTATTTTTATTAAAATGTTTGTTGAACAGTAACTATTAGTTAGTATTCAATAAATAGTAATTGTTGAACTGAATAGTAACTGGCAGAGGGTCAGTGGATGATCTCTGCCAGAAGAATTCCACTCTGCTTAACCAGAAGAAACTTCCAAGTACAGTACCAGTATAGAATTGTGCACTTTCCAAACCTGTGATTATATCCGACAGGTTGTTTTATGAGTGTAAATTCTTACCCAGAGATCTTCACTTTGGCCACTCTACATGAAGCACATTCTTCCATGGAAAGTTCTATAATACACTAATCATTTCTTTGTTTTTCTTCATAGATACAAAGGCATTTGTTGATAATTGGTCTCAAAATAGAATAGTCCAAAAGAAAAAGATTTTTGTAGAACCTCTGGAAGAGACAAGAACCATTCTTGTGAAAAACTTGCCCCGCAATGTTAATGAAAGTTACATCGCTCTTTTCTTTGAGAACCCCCATAATGGAGGGGGACAAGTAACCAAAGTCCAGTGTTTCCCAAAGGACAATTCAGCTCTAGTTGAGTTTTCTGATTGCCAAGGTAATAATATCTACTGCTAACTTAATTCTACTTCCCCCCCTCAATGGATTGTAACAATACTGAGATTTGTATAATGCTTTAAAGTTTGCAAAATACTTTGTGTACATTATCTAAGCCTCACAGCAACCTTTTGAGGTAACTACTACAATATTTTACAGATTAGGAAGCAGGTTCATAGAGTTTAATTTGCCCACAGCCATATAGTTAGTATGTTTTCAAAGGCAGGATTTGGATCCAGCTCTGACTCTAAGGCTAGCCCTCTATACACTAAGGTCTGCTTAGAGGTAGTAGTATGTTCATTTTTCAGATGCAACAACTGCTGCTCTATGAAGCATTGGGCCTATAGAAAGAGACAAAAGATAGTCCTTGCACTCAGGGAGCTTCTAACAGAAATGGGAAGACAACATGCAAATAATGATAGTCAAGGCAAGCTATATATAGGATATATAACAAGTTATTAAAAGAAGGAAGGGACTGGAATTAAGAGAAGATGTGGAAGGTCTGTAAAAGAAGAGATTTTAGTGGGGACTTGAAGGAAGCCAGGGAGGTTTGTAGATGGAAATGAGGAGGGAGATGATTCATAGGCATCAGGGGCAGCCACAGAGAAGTCCAGGAGCTGAGAAATGGAATATGTTATTTGTGAAACATCGAGTATGTGATGGGGAGCAAGGTATAAGAAAACTGGAAAGGTGGGAGGGGGCTAGGTCATGAAAGCCTTTGAATGCCAAATGGAGGATTTTGTGTTGTTCCTGAAGGCAATAGGGAGCCACTGACAATTACTGAGAGTGGTGTGAGGAATGACATGATCTGAACCACACTTTAGGAAAATCACTTCAGTGGCTGGATGGAGAATGGATTGGAGAGGGGAGAGACTTGAGGCAGGCAGACCCACCAGCAGGCTATTTCCTAGTTCAGGCTTGAGGTGATGAGGGTCTGCCCCAGAGTGGTGGCAGTGGAAGAGAGAAGGGGTGGTTTTCAAGGGGTGTTACAAAGTTAAAAGCAAGAGATCTTGGCAACAACTTGGGGTTGGTTGGATGGATGAGAAATAGTGAGGACTCCAAGAAGACTCTTAGGTTTTGAGCCTGAGGGAGAGGGAAGATGGTGTTACCCTCTACAATGTGGGGAGGTAGCAGGGGTGGAGGATGGTTTAGAGAGGAGAATAGTGAGGTCAGTTTTAGACATATTATTGAGTCTAAAAGAATTACTGGACATTCTGTTTGAGATATCTGAAAAGCAGTTGGAGATGTGAGATAGGAGGGCAATAGAGACTTTGGGGCAAGATAGGCATCTTTGAGAATCATGAGCATAGGGAATCCATGGGAGCTTGTGAGATTACCAAATGAAGTAAGTATGGAGAGAGAAAAGAAGAGAGCCCAGGATAGTACCCTGTTGGAGGATGTGAACTGGAAAAGGATCCAGCAAAGGAGACAGAGTGGTCACATAGAGGATGCAAACCAGGGTGAAATGGGGTCCTAAAAACTCAGAGAGAAAAAAGTGTCAAGGAAGAGAGAGTGGTTAATAGTGTCAAAGGCTACAGAGGGGTCAAGGAGAATGAGGATAGAGAAAAGGTCAACAGACATGGCAACTAAGAGATATTCAGTAATTTTGGAAAGCCCATTTTGGTGTAATAATAAAGTCAGAAGCTGAATTGCAAAACATTAAGCAGAGAGAGGGAGGAGAGAAAGTGGAGGCATCTATTCAAGATAGCGTTTTTGAGGAGTTTAACTACAAAAGAGAGAAGAGATATGGGACAATATCAGGGAAGGAAGGATAGAGTGAGGGGGGACTTTTTCAGGATGGAAGAGAAAAATCTATGTTTGCAGGCAGTAAGGAATGAGCCTGTAGACAGTGTGAGAATGAAAATAAGTAGAAGAGTGGGGATGAGAGAGAAGGCAGTCTCTCAAGGGAGATGGAATGAAATGATATCACTTGAAAAAGTAGATGGATTAGCCTTGGAAAGGAATAAGTCTACTTTATCATGTAAGACAAGGATGAAGGAAGAAAGAGTGGGAGAAGGTTTCTGAATGATGATAAATAAAAAGAGTGTAGAAGAGGCCTAAATACCAACTGGGGGCTTGTTTTTGTGCTTCTAAGGATAGCCAATGACTGACCAGGATGTAAAGAGTGTGGCAGCAGAAAAACTTCAACACTTTCCATTCAGAAAGATTTTCTGCTCCTATGTCAATATCAGTCAATCCATCAGTATTTATTAAGCACCTACTAGGTGACAGGAAGCAACTGCTGAAAATAAAAAGAAAAGCAAAAGACAGTCCCTGCTCTTAAGGAACTGTGGTCTAACAGAGAAGACAATAAGCACATAAAAATGTACAAACAAACTATGTGCAGGATAAATAAGAATCAATGGAGGGAAAGCACTAGAATTAAGGGAGATCAGGAAATGCAACCTATATAAGACAGAATTTTAGTTAAGACTTGAAAGGAACTGTGGATGCCAGTAGGCAGAGAAGAGTAAGGAGAGCTTTCTAAGCATGGCAGGCAGCCAAAGAAAATGCTCGGAGGTGAGAGATGAAGTGTCCTGTTGGTACAACAGCAAGAAAGCCATTACTATATCTGTTCTTTTGTAGAGCTTCCAAATCCCTCTGCAAAAATCAGTCAAAGTAAACAAAAATTATACTAACCACCTGTAGTACTGTGCCAAGCATATTCCACATACAGCTATGCAGAGATCTACCACACTTAATTTCATTGTTGGCCATGGTGCCTAATGCAGTAGTGTCCTAGCAGGTTCAGAATCACATTACTGAGACACTGTGAGATTCAGTTTAAGTGTACTTCAGCACAACTGTATCTCAGCAGAATTCTTAATTTTTAAGAATATTGTGAAATCATAAATTCACCTTTGGTAACACTACCACCTTTCAAAACACACAGAGGGATCTATGCCTCTGTGTTGTCTGTGTTAGTACAAGTGCTTGTATTTTCCTTCTAATTAATAAACTCCATTATTGGCTAATGTGCAACAGTGAATACTTTTGGATTCAACTGCTGATTCAACAAGGGTTTTTTAAAAAAATAACTGACATTTATTGGTGTCTTATTATTGTTGGCATTGTAAATACTGGGATTTATTCTTTAAATGATTTGGAATAGTCTGAGGAATACCTTCTATACAAGCCACTAATTTCTTTATTATTATCATCACATATTTACATAGCACTTTCAAGTTTACAAAGTACTCTCCTCATTGTTCTTACCTGTGAAGTAGGTATGCAGGTATTGAGACCCACCTGTTTATGGATGAGGAAAAGCAGGGAGTTGGAATCAGAGTGGGAGCTCATACCCTAGCCCCCCTCAGTCAAAGTTCCTGACTTAAAATTAGCTTTGAAATTTGAAATAATGTAACAATATGTCTGAAAAGACAGTAGGATCTCTTACCACTGATAAAGCATAGTACAGTGTCTTCTTTTCTAGACACTCAATAAATGTTTGGTGAATAGGCCACTTCAGTCTTTAAGAAAAGTTATTACATTTAGAGGTTGAGGACTTTCACCTTTGTAATTGATTATCTGTGTGACCTCAGGGAAGCACAAAATAAAGAAAACAATTAACTCGTGTAAAATGACGTGTCAAGGTAGAAATATCCAACCAAGCTTTGATTTTGACAGCAAAGCTTACCCTTAGGCAATATAGACTGGGTGGGTATACAGAGGGAATATCTGATATTCTACCAGATACTGTGGCATTTTTAATTTGTATTTTATTTGGAGTACAAGCATGCTGTTTTTGTTTTTAATTTCACTGTCTTTGTCTTCTTGAAGCATAATTGATTACCCTTTAAACAAGATTTCTAATGTTTATTACATTATTCAGGATGATTTTTTAAATTTGAAATTGAGGGTATGCCCATTAAATGGGGAATTGTTGAACAAGTTGTGGTATATGAATTTAATTTAATTTAATTCATTTAATGAATTAAATAATAAGATAGATTTCAGGAAAATCTGGAAAGACTTGCATGAACTGATGCAAAGTGAAGTTAGCAGAACCAGGTGGACCTTGAACAATGAAACAGCAATATTGTATGATGATGAACTATGATTGACTTAGCTCTTCTTAGCTATGCAGTGATCCAAGAAACTTCCAAAGGACTCATTCATGATGGAAAATGCCATTAACCTCCAGAGAAAGAACTAAATGCAGAATGAAACATATTATTTTACTTTATTTTTCATAGCTTTTTCTTTTTACAAACTAATTATTTTGGAAACTGTTTCTTCTTTTACAACCTGACTTATTATGGAAATATATTTTGCATGATTGTACACATATAACCCATATCAAACTGCTTACTGTCGTAAGGAGAGGGGAAATTTGGAACTCAAGATTTTACAAAAAATGAATATTACAAAAATTATTTTTTTGTTTCAAAGTAGCTTTTTTTTTTTTTACTGATTAAAGCCTAACTCTCTAATGTTTTAATGGGAATCAACTTGAATCCCTTGACAGAATTCTAATTTAAAATAAATGTTGGGAGAATATAGCTCATTGTTTCAGTGGAATACCTGTATCACATTAGTATGTCACTTTAATGAGATCACTATTTTAGAATAACTGTTATTTCACAATTTCAATGAATGTTAGTTTTCTTCCTACAAAGACAAATTCTGCCTGAATTAAGATGTAACACAGTTTAATTAAGTTTTTATGAATTGTAAACTCTAAACATTTGTTTCTTTTTCTTTTAGTGGTCAAAGCCATGTTGACAAAGAATCTTCTCTTCAACAACAATCCCATTTCAATGTTCCCATACTACCATAGTTTGGGTACTGCTTTATATGGAAAGGCTAAGCCACCAGTGAAGCTGCCAGAGCCATTATCAATACCAGTGGACCCTTATCTATTGAAGTTCTTAAAGAAAAATGAACAAGTAATTGAAGAGATAACTAACACCATGGAGAGCTATCATTGTGAGCTAACATGGCCTAGACCCAATGCTAAAGAGCCAGAAATTATACTCAGTCCTTCAGCCACCTTAGTCAGTCAAAGGAAAACAAACAGTAACATAATCAAGACGTGGAGTAAGGATGTTTCCATGAGATTCTCTTGCTTCATATCTGAATATCAGGTTAAGGAGTATAATGTAGACCCAGTGATGTGGGAAGCCATTAGAGACACCATAGAAAATAAGAACATTTTGACTGAGTTTGATAAGCTTCAGGAAACAGTGGTGATAGCAGGGAGACTGGAAGATATAAAAAGAACTGAATCACAAATGAAAACTCAGATAAAAAAGATCATCCAAAAAATGGAAAGAGAGAAACAAAGCATAATGGAGGACTTGACTGTGTGTCCTGGAAAGTTTTCCATTTTATGCAAGGATGGGTTAGAAGAGACTCTCCACAAGAAATACCCAGAGCTGGAAGTCACTTATAATGCCCTCACAAAGAGCATTTGTCTGAGTGGATCGGCTGTAGATGTATACAAAGCAAAGACTGAAATTCTAGAGAAATTGCACAGCTTGGCTCAGAAATCCCTCCATGTTCCTCCTCAGATCATTCAGTTTCTGCAGCAGGTAAACTGTGAGATATTCTCTGAATCCCTTTTTGGAGCAGAGAAAATTCCTGCTTCTTATGAGTTGGACGGTGAAACAGTTATGCTGATTGGGTCCTCTCCCCAAATTCTTTCAGAAGCTGAAGAACATATGAAGAGAGTCTTGGACTTCAAGTGCCTCAGTGTGGTAGATAGTGGAATTCTTGGTGATTATCAGTGGAAAAAACTCACTGGTGATTTAAATGAGAAATACAACTGCTCCTCAAAGAGTATAATAATAGAGCAGCAAGATTCAGACACTGGTATTCAGATAATCATTGCTGGTTGTGTTAGTCCAGTATATGAAAGTTACCAGGAACTTTATGAATTTATAGAAAAAAACACAAAAATAGAGGAGTTTGTCCCTGTGGGATCTGCAGCAGTTATCCAGTATATGAAGGAAGAGAAAAGGCAAATCTGGAACAAACTAAAGAAAAAAAATGTGAAGGTTGATTTCAAAACTCTGGGTAATCAAAGAGGCATTTCAATGAGTGGTCCAAAAGGAGAAGTAAAAAGAGGAGTGGACATGGTTAAACAAATACTAGTTTCAATATATGTTAGAAATTTTAGCATTGATAAACCAGGGGCTGAAACTTTATTCAAAGACAGGAAAGAGTTTTATACAATGGAAACAAAAAGAAAGTATAGTTGTACAATTTGGCTACAAGAAGATGTAGATGGGACTACTTGGGGCAGCATTGATGGGCAGAAGGTTCCATTCAAGATCATCTTAGAATCCGGCATCTTATTAACTGTTCAGGCAGGGGACTTAACCCACTTCTCAGCAGATGTGGTGGTGAATGAAGCTGATGAGGACCTAAATCACCGTGGAGGTCTGGCAGCTGCACTCTCTGAAGCAGCAGGCCCAGAGCTACAGAGGGACTGTGACCAGATAATCCAGGAACTGGGTAAGATCCCTCCTGGTTCTGCTGTTGTCTCAGCTGCTGGACAGCTCCCATGTAAGCAAGTGATTCATGCTGTGGGCCCCAGGTGGACACAAGAGCATGCTCACAGATGTATACAGTTACTAAAAAATGCTATCATACAATGTCTTTATCTGGCCCAACTCGATGGGCACACTTCAATAGCTATCCCAGGTTTTACCTCTGGATACTTGGGCTTCCCCTTGAAAGAATGTGCAGAAACCATCATCCTGTCCATCAAGGAAAACTTCCAGAACTCCCAAAATAAACATAGCTTGAAAAAGATTCATCTTGTTGATTCATCTGAGGAGACAGTTAAGGCTCTTTCCAAAGCTGTGAGGACCATTTTTAAAGATGCATTACCTAGTAAAAATTCACTTTGCTGTACACCATTAGAAAACCAAAAAACCGCCTTGAGAAAAAGTACTGAACATAGAAATGTATTGGATTTCAATCAAACTAGTGAACAGCTGAGCATCATCTTGATGAGAGGGGATGTTCAGGATGTACAGGTGGGTATTACCATTTACCAAACACTACTCAAAGTTATTTTGAAATTTAAGTCGCCTATTCCCCATGTGTCTGGGATCATACATACTTTTAGCATATGATATTTGTAAGGTTAATACAGATTTGGTTTAAGGTTAAAATTCTACTCCTTTGAGTGCATGAAAGTTGAATATTTCAAATATCTTGGCATGGTCATATAGCTCATGAGTGTCTAAGGCGGATTTAAACCTAATTCTTCCTTTCGTGAGTGTCTAAGGTGGATTTAAACCTAATTCTTCCTATCTATAAATCCAGTGCCCTATTCATGAAACCATGTTGCCTTCATAAAGACATTTTAGATGATCCAACATCTGTTTCTTTTCTTTGTTACAACTAGCCAAGAGTTCACTTTATCTAGTTCTGTCATTTTTCAGTTGCCTCCAACTGTTTGTGATCCCATTTGGGATTTCCTTGGCAAAGACACTGTTGTGATTAGCCATTTTCTTCTCTAACTCATTTTACAGATGATGAAATGGAGGTAAACAGGGTTAGGTGACCTGTCCCAGGTTACACAGCTAGAACATTTCTGAGGTCACATTTGAACTCAAGAAGATGAGTCTTCCTGACTCCATATCCAGTGCTCTATCCACTTCACCACTTAGCTGCCCAAATTTAGAAAACTAGAAAACTATCTATTCTAGAGAAGGAAACACTTTTTAAAAAGTCTGGTGGTGTTTTTTTGTTGTTGTCATTCCGTTATTTCACTTTCATCTCTTTTGATTCCTTTTGAAGCTTTTCTGGCAAAGATAGTGAAGTGATTTGCTACATCTTTTTTGGTTCATTTTACAGGTTAGGAAACTTGAGGCACACAGAGTTAAATGTTTTGCCCATGCTCACATAGCTACTTTCTGAGACTGGATTTGTCCTATGGTACTTTTGACTTCAGGCCAGCACCCTGTCCGCTGAGTTACCCAGCTGTCCCACTCATATTTTTAACTTACCTTTTTTTCCCTCAGTTGATAAGTATTTGTTTATTGAGCACCTACAGCATGTGAGGAACTTCCCTAGTGATTGGGAACACAAAAAATAAAACCCCTTCTACCCTTGAAAAATTTAAGGCGTACTGATATATGTGTGTGTATACATATATATATATATGAAAATAAAAGGTAATCTGTGGAGGGTAGGGGAAGGGAAAAATCATTTATTTTTTAAAATTTTATTAATTTTATTTATTTTCTGTGTTCCACAATCACTACCATGTAACTTAGATTTCTTTTTCCCTTCTTCCCCCATACTTTCCCCCTCCTCCCTGAGATGACATACAATTTTTCATACGATCCACACATACATTCCTATTAAATACATTTTCACCACAGTTGTGCTGCAATAGAAGAATTGAAATAAACGGGAGAGATCATATACCAAACCAAAATGTAATACAAAAGAAAATGATCTGCTACATTCTGCAATTGAATTCCATGGTTCATTCTCTGGATGTGTAAGGCATTTTACCTTAAAAGACAAATGGGAATTTTTTTTAAGCTCTTGTATTGCAAAATGAAGTTCCAAGTCTACCAAGAAAACCTCTCACACACTGTGGTCATTGCTGTGCACAAAGTTCTCCTGATTCTGCTCCTTTTGCTCAGCATCAGATTATATATATATCTTTCCAGGCCTCTCTGAAGTCTTCCTGTTAATCATTTCTTATAGCCCAATAGTATTCCATTACATTCATATACCATAACTTATTCAGTCATTCCCCAGTTGATGAGCATCCCCTTGATTTTCAGTTCTTGTCCACCACAAAGAGTGCTGCTATAAATTTTTTGTACATGTGGGATCCTTTCCCATTTTTATGATCTCTTGGGGATACAGTCCTAGAAGCAATATTGCTGGGTGAAAGGGTATGCATAATTTTATAGCCCTTTGGGCATAGTTCCAAACTGCCCTCCAGAATGGTTGGATGAGCTCACAGCTCCACCAAGAGTGTATTGGTGTTCCAACTCTCCCACATCTTCTCCAACATTTGTCATCCTCCTATTTTGTCAGGTTTGCCAATCTGACAAGTGTGATTTGGCACCTCAGAGTTGTTTTGATTTGCATTTCTCTAATCAGTAGTGATTTAGAGCATTTTTTCATATGACTACACATATCTTTAAATTTATCCTCTGAAAACTACCTGTTCATATCTTTTGACCACTTCCCAATTGGGGAATCACATATTTTTGTACATTTGACTCAGTTCTCCATATAGTCTAGAAACAAGGCCTTTATCACAGACACTAGTTGCAAAAAAATTTCCCAGTTTTCTTCATCCCTCTGAATCTTTGTTGCATTGGGTTTGGTTGTGCAAAAACTTTTCAGTTTAATGTAACCAAAATATCCACCTTGCTCATAATGCTTTCTTTCTCTTCTTTAGTCAAAAATTTGTCCCTTCTCCACAAATCTGATAAATACACTATTTCTTGCTCCACCAATTTATCCACAGCATCAATATTTATACCTAGACTGTGTACCCATTTGGATTTTATTCTTGTGCACAGTGTCAGGAATTGGTCTATGCCTGGTTTCTGCCACACTCTTTTCTAGTTTTCCCAGCAATTTTCATCAAACAGTGAGTTCTTATCCCAAAAGCTGGGATACTTGGGTTTATCAAACAATAAATTTTTATAATCATTTGCATACTATGTCTTGAGTACTTAGTATATTCCACTTGTCTACCCTTCTGTTTCTTAGCCAATACCAAGTGGTTTTGATAATTGCTGCTTAATAATACTATTTGAGATCTGGTGGGGCTAGGCCATCTTCCCTAGCATTTCTTTTCATTAGTCCTCTTGATATTCTGGACTTCTTATTCTTCCAGATGAATTTAGATATTATTTTTTTCAGCTCTAGAAAATAATTGTCTGATAGTTTGATTGGTATATCACTAAATAAGTAAATTAATTTAGGGAGAATTGTAATTTTTATTATATTGGCTCAGCTTACCCACAAGCACCTGATGTTTTTCCATTTACTTAGATCTGACTTTATTTGTGTGGAAAGTGTCTTGTAATTGTGTTCATGTAGTCCCTGGGTTTGTTTTGGCAGGTAAACTTACAATTATTTTATAGTATCTAACCTAGCTTTAAATGGAATTTCTCTTTCTATCTCTTGCTATTGGGCTTTGTTACTAATATGTAGAAATGCAGAAGATTTGTGTGGGTTTGTTTTGTAACCTGCAACTTTGCCATAGTTGTTTATTATTTCAAGTAGTTTTTTACTTGATTCTTTGAGATTCTCTACGTATATCATCATGCCATCTGCAAAGAGTGATAACTTAGCTTCTTCTTTGCCTATTCTAATTCCTTCAATTTCTTTATCTTCTCTGATTGGTACAGCTAATATATCCACTACCATATTGAATAACAGTGGTGATAATGGACATCCTTGTTTCACCCCTGATCTTACTGAAAATGCATCTAGCTTATCTCCATTGCACATAATGCTTACTGAAGGTTTTAGATAGATACTGCTTATTATTTTATGAAAAGTTCCCTTCATTCCTGTGCTCTCCAGTGTATTTAATAGAAACTAATGTTGTATTTTGTCAAAAGCCTTTTCTGCTTCTATTGAGATAATCATGTGCTTTCTGTTAGTTTTGTGGTTGATATGGTAGATAATGCTAATAGTTTTCCTAATACTGAACCAGCCTTGCATTCCTGGTATGAATCCGACCTGATCATAATGTATTATTCTCCTGATAACTTTCTGTATTCTTTTTGCTAAAATGTTACTTAAAGTTTTTGCATCTATATTCATTAGAGAAATTGGTCTATAATTTTCTTTCTCTGTTTTGGCTCTTCCTGGTTTAGGTATCAAAACAATATTTGTATCATAAAAAGAATTTGGGAGTACTACTTCTTCCCCAGTTTTCCCAAATAGTCTATATAATATTGGAATTAACTGTTCTTTAAATGTTTGATAGAATTCACTTGTAAATCATCCTGGCCCTGGAGATTCTTTCCTAGGGAGTTCATTGATGGCTTGTTCAATTTCTTTTTCTGAGAAGGGGTTGTGTAAGTATTCAACTTCCCCTTCTGTTAACCTGGGCAATTTATATTTTTTAAAATACTCATCTATCTCATTTAGATTGTCGAATTTATGGGCATAAAGTTGGAAAATGTAATTTCTACTTATTTTTTAAAATTTTCTCCTCATTGGAGGTGAGGTCACCCCTTTCATTTTTGATATCAGTAATTTCGTTTTTTCATTTTTTAATCAACTTGACCAAAGGTTTATCAATTTTATTAGTTTTTTCATAAAACCAACTATTAGTTTTATTTATTAGTTCAATAGTTTTCTTAATTTCAATTTTATTGATCTCTCCTTTGGTTTTCAGTATTTCTAATTTAGTACTTACTTGGGGATTTTCAATTTGTTCTTTTTCTAGCTTTTTCATCTGCATTCCCAAGTCATTGATCTCCTCTTTCTCTATTTTATTCATGTAAGCATTCCAAGACATAAAACTTCCCCTAAGAATTGCTTTTGCAGTATCCCATAAGATTTGGTAGGTTGTTTCATTTTTGTCATTCTCTTGAATGAAGTTATTGATTGTTTCTATGATTTGTTGTTTAACCCATTCCTTCTTTAGGATTAGATTATTTAGTTTCCAATTATTTTTTCATTTATCTTTCCATGGCCTTTTATTACATATAATTTTATTGCATTATGATCTGAAAAGAATTCATTGACTATCTCTGCCTTTCTGCACTGGATTATGAGGTTTTTATGCCTCATATGTAGAACATGGTCAGTTTTTGTATATGTGCCATGTACTACTGAGAAAAAGGTTTATTCCTTTCTCTTCCCATTCAGTTTTCTCCAGAGATCTATCATATCTACCTTATCCAGAGTTTTATTCACCTCCTTAACTTCCTTCTTGTTTATTTTAAGGTTAGATATATCAAGTTCAGGTTGAGGTCCCCAACTAGTATAGTTTTGCTGTCTATTTCTTTCTGTAACTCCCTCAACCTCTCCTCTAAGGATCTAGACGTATACCACTTGGAGCATACATGTTTAGTAATAATATTGCTTCATTGTCTGTGGTGCCTTTTAGCATGATATAGTTTCCTTTCTTATATCTTTTGATTAGATCTATTGCTCCTGTTGCTTTTTCTGAGATTAGTATTGCTACCCCTACTTTCCTTACATCAGCTGAAGCGCAATATATATATCCTTATCTCTATGTATATCCCTTTTATACTTCATAATAGATGTACAGTTCTCAAGATTAACAAGTAAACAGTTTGCCCAAATTGAGTACCAAGTTTGTCTTTTCCGCTGTTTGCCTTTTATGCCTCTATTGAGACCTGTGTTTGAAGATCAAATTTTCTATTAAGTTCCAGCTTTTAGTCAGGAAAGTCTGGAGATCACTTATTTCATTGAATGTCCATTTCCTTGCCTGAAATGTTATGCTGAACTTTGCTGGACAACTGATCCTTGGTTGTAGTCCCAGCTCATTTGCCGTATGGAATATCATATTCCAATTCCTTACATCTTTTAATGTAGAAGCTGCAAGGTCTGTGATCCTGACTGTAGCTCCTCAATATTTCAATGGTTTCCTTCTGACTTCCTGCAGTATTTTCTCCTTCACATGACAGTTCTGCAATTTGGCAAAAATGTTTCTTGGTGTTTTTAGTTTGGGATCCATTTTGGTAGGTTAATGGTGGATTCTTTTGATAGTTATTTTGCCTTCTAGATCTAGAACTTCTGGGCAGTATTCTTTGATGATTTCTTGGAAGACAATATCCAGATTCTTTTTTTTCATCATGGCCTTCTGGTAGGCCAATAATCCTTAGATTTTCTCACCTGGATCTATTTTCCAGGTCATTCATTTCCAATTAGATATTTTGCATTTTCTCCTATCTTTTCATTCTTCAGATTTTTGTTTGACTGATTCTTGATGCCTCATAGAATCATTAGCTTCTACTTGTCCAATTCTAATTTTCATCAAATTGTTTTCTTCAGTTAACTTTTGCATTTCCTTTTCCTTCTGTCCAATTCCCTTTAAGGAATTCTTTTCTCCAGTTAGTTTTTGTACTTCATTTTCCATTTATCCAATTTTCCCAGCTGGGTTTTGTGCTTTCTTTTCTATTTCTTCAATTTTCCTTTTTAAAGAGCTATTCTCTTCAGTGAATTCTTTTTTCATACTTTTAAAATCATTGGCCAGGTTTTTTTCTATTTCCCTCTTCAGCTTTTCCAGGAGAGCTGTTTGTGCATACAAGCAGTTCATAATCCCTTCTCAAGTTTCAGATGGGAATATAGTCTCAATACTGACTTGTTTGGTATTCGTGTTTTGGTCCTTTTCCCCATAGGAAATGGTCTTGTCCTTACTCCTTTGCTTCTTGTTTGTGATTATAAGGCTTTGTGCGTTGTGGCCTCTGGTTCTTTAAGTTAGAAGCTGAAGAACTTGGTATTGAGTTGACTGGTATGAAAAAGCTAAGGGCAGGTGCCTTTTTTTTGGTTTGTTTTGTGTTTCCCTGGATCAGCCCTCGGGTTAGCTTGTTAAGTATGGGGGAGGTAGCTCAGGGTGCATGCAGTACAGCCATGGAAGCACGGAGCACAAGCAACACAGCCTGGGAAGCAGAGTGCAGCCCAACTTGGCAGGGACAAGACCCTGAACAGGCTTCAGCAATCCACCAGTAGCAGCAGTTGCCAGATTGCTCAACCAACAAACACCACAGACAGCTTCACAAGTTGGTGGGAGGACTCTTCCACCTAGGAAAGGGTAGTGTGTTCTAGACTCCCACCCATGGCAGGAGCCACTTCAGTGGCAGCTTCCACTTTTAGAGGCCTCCACCTAGAGCCCCTGGGGGAATTGAGCAGCTGATATGAGTCTCAGCTCTAAGTGGCAGCCCTGGGACACCTCCTCTTAAAGTGAAGTAAATGGCTGGGAAAATGCCCCCAAAGGGAAAAAGAATAAAACAATAGAAGGTTATTTTTCTTGGTGAGCAGGTATTTTCTTCCATCCTTTTGGATGTGGAGGAACAATTTAGGTCTTCAGAGGAAGACCTAAAGGTCAAGGCTTCTTCATGCAAAACCTCCAAAATAAATATGCAGTGATCTCAGGTCATGAAAGAGCTCAAAAAGGATGTTGAAAATCAAGTAAGAGAGGTGGAGGAAAAATTGGGAAAAGAAATGAGAGCAATGCAAGAAAACTGTGAAAAGCAAGTCAACAGCTTGCTAAAGGAGACCTGAAACATGCTGAAGAAATTAACACCTTAAAAAATGGAATAACTCAAATGGCAATAGAGGCTCAAAAAGTCAATGAGGAGAAGAATGCTTTAAAGAGCAGAATTAGACAAATGGAAAAGAAGGCTCAAAAGTTCCCTGAAGAAAATAGTTCTTTAAAAATTAGAATGGAATAGATGGAAGCTAATGACTTTATGAAAAACCAAGAAATTACAAAACAAAACCAAAAGAATGAAAAAAATATAATATGTGAAATACCTCATTGGTAAAAAATAATTCCTCATTTTCATTGCTTCTCATAGGTCAATAATATTCTATTATATTCATAGGGTTCAAATTATTCACATTGATTTCCAATTTTTTGCTGCCATGAAGAGTGCTGCTATGATTACTTTATTCAATTTGGAATTTCTATCATTGACCTGCATAACATCTGAATATCACTTTACTATTTTTTTCCTCTTTATTAAAAAATTATTTATTTAAGTTTTCAACATTTATTTCCACAAAATTTTGGGTTCCAAATTTTCTCCCCATCTCTCCCCTTCCCCACCTCAAAATGTTTCAACTTCTTTTCCTCCCTCCATCCCCATCCATTCCCTTTGGGAAGGCAAGGAATTCAATATAGGCCATATCTGTGAAGTTTTGCAAATGACTTCCATTATAGTCGTGTTGTGTAAGACTTAACTATATTTCCCTCCATCCTATCCTGCCCCCCCTTTCTTCTATTCTCTCTTTTGATCCCATCCCTTCCCAAGAGTGCTGATTTCTAATTGCTCCCTGCTCTCATTGCCATCCCTACCATCATCCCCCCAACCCTGCTTATCCCTTTCTCCCCCATTTTCCTGTACTGTCAGATGGGTTTTCATACCAAAATGAGTGTGCATTTTATTCCTTCCTTTTACTTGCCTCTTTTATGAGAGATAATTTGCCCCATTCCAATTCTCCCTTTCTCCTCTCAATATATTTCTCTCTCACAGCTTAATTTCATTTTCTTAAGATATGATCCCATCCTATTCAGTTCATGCTGTGCTCTCTCTCTCTCTCTCTCTTTCTCTCTCTGTGTGTGTGTGTGTCTGTGTGTGTGTGTGCATAATCCCACCAACTACCCAGATACTGAAAAAAGTTTCGAGAGTTACAAATACTCACTTTCCATGTAGGAATGTAAATAGTTCAACTTTATTAAGTTCCTTATGATTTCTCTTTGCTGTTTACCTTTTCATGCTACTCTTGATTCTTCTATTTGAAAGTCAAATTTTCTTTTCAGCTGTGGTCTTTTCATCAAGAATGCTTGAAAGTCCTCTATTTCATTTAAAGACCATTTTTTCCCCTGAACTATTATACTCAATTTTGCTGGGTAGGTGATTCTTGGTTTTAGTCCTAGTTCCTTTGACTTCTGGAATATATTATTCAATGCCCTTTGATCCCATAATGTAGAAGATGCTAGATCTTGTGGTATCCTGATTGTATTTCCACCATACTTGAATTATTTCTTTCTAGCTGCTTGCAATATTTTCTCCTTGACCAGGGAACTCTGAAATTTGGCCACAATGTTCCTAGGAGTTTCTCTTTTTGGATCTCTTTCAAGTGGTGATTGATGGATTCCTTCAAAATTTTGTTTTTCCCCCTGGTTCTAGAATACCAGGGCAGTTTTCCTTGTTAATTTCATGAAAGATGATATCTAGGCTCTTTTTTTGATCATAGCTTTCAGGTAGTCCCATAACTTTTAAACTGTCTCTCCTGGATCTATTTTCCAGGTCAGTTGTTTTTCCAGTGAGATATTTCCCATTGTTTTTCATTTTTTCACTCTTTTGGTTTTGTTTTGTGATTTCTTGATTTCTCATAAAGTCATTAGCCTCCATCTGTTCCATTCTAATTTTGAAAGAACTATTTTCTTCAGTGAGCTTTTGGACCTCCTTTTCCACTGGGGTAATTCTGCTTTTGAAAACATTCTTGTCCTCATTGGCTTTTTGACCCTCTTTTGCCAATTGAGTTAGCCTATTTTTCAAGGTATTATTTTCTTCAGCATTTCTTTGGGTCTCCTCTTGCAAGGTGTCAACCTGCTTTTCATGCTTTTCTTGCATCTCTCTCATTTCTCTTCCCAGTTTTTCCTCCACCTGTCTAACTAGATTTTCAAGATCCTTTTTGTTCTCTTCCATGGCCTGAGCCCACTGAATATTCATTTTAGATGTTTGGGATATGGAAGCCTTGACATCTATGTCTTTCCCTGATGGTAAGCATTGTTCTTCCTCATCTGAAAGGATGGGAGGAGATATCTGTTCACCAAGAAAGTAGCCTTCTATAGTCTTATTTTCCCCCCATTTTTGGGCATTTTCCCAAGCAGTTACTTGACTTTTGGGTGCTTTGTCCAGAGCAGGGGATACTCTGGGGGGTCTGTAAGACCTCAGTTCCTGCAAGGTGATTCAATCAAGCGTGTACACTGGTCTGGGAGCAAGAAGAAATTTTTGTAGATTCTGAGTTTTGCCTTCACAACCACCTCACCTCGCCTCCAGTTTTGCCAAGCCAGCACTAGGGGCTGAGATTCAGATAAGCTGCAGGGGCAGGGCTGCCATTCAGTGTGCGATAAAGATCAGCTGCTCCAATTCCTCAGGAATATTAGGTGGGGGCAGGGCCACTACACAGGGCTATGGTAAGAACCAGCTACTCCATGCCTCCAGGGGTTTTAAGATGCAACAATGGATGCGGGTGGCTGTAGGGGGCTGCTGCGGAAGCTGTGACATCCAGCTGATGGGACCTCTGGGGGCTGCAGCCTGAAGCTATGGGAAGGCCCTTCTCCCTTCCTGGACAGCTGAAGAAACCCTCTCACTGACCTTTGGCACCTGTGGGTTGAGGAATCTGCAAACTGATCCTACTGAGACCGGGGATTCTGCCTCTGTTCAAGTATATTTCTTATTGTTAATATAATGCTGATTTTCTGATGTGGTCATTCAACATTTGAATTTTTCTTTGGAACATCTCTCTGTTGAGGACTAGCTTTTGCTCTTACAGATTATTTTAT
Source organism: Bettongia penicillata ogilbyi (assembly GCA_023548195.1). Lineage (NCBI taxonomy): Eukaryota > Metazoa > Chordata > Mammalia > Diprotodontia > Potoroidae > Bettongia > Bettongia penicillata. Next base: position 33,139 of record JAJHZJ010000888.1, on the reverse strand, counting down.
CAGTTTCCAAAAATTTCTTTCCCAATGTCTGTCATTTTGTTAGAGGTCTAAACTGTATGTTCTAGGGACATATAATTTTTCTTTTAGATGCATGTACATCTTCCTATAGATGAAAATAGTTTTGTCAATTGATATATTCTTTCTAATTAGAAAAATTCAACACTGGAGAAAAAGAATCCCACCAAGAATTTGTAATATACTATAGGGAAGAGAATACTTCAGAATATTATTTTGCCCTATCCTGCATTTGCAGTATCCCACTAAATCACAAACTTATTTGTAGAAAGGGATCAATAAGCATTTATTGAGTAAATAGATGAATGACACATTTTTTGAGAAGTAGAAACAGGAGACCTTAACAATCAGCAAAATCAACAATTTGTTCTTGAGAAATTCATAGTTGGTCATATAAAAAAATGTGTAGTATAAGGTTCTCCCTATCTCAATTTTCCTTACTTACTCTTTGCTTTAATTAACTCCTCCCAATTTACCACGTTTTTGAAGTGTGTGAATTCTCTTTGACTTTTCCTTCTCCCTTGCTTCTGAAATCCAATTAATGTGTAGGTCTAATTGATTCTTCATTCAATATTCATCAACTCCTTTCCATTTCCACATGAGATCAAAACATAAATATTCCATGTCTCAAGTATTGAAATAGTTTCTTTAGGGGATGTCAAGGCAATTGGGATTAAGTGACTTACAGCTCATACAGCTAGTCAAGTGTATGAAGCTGAATTTGAACTGAAGTCCTCCTGACTCCAAGGCTGTTGTTCTATTCACTACACCACCTAGCAGCCCCAATTGCAATAGTTTCTTAACAGCACCATTTTATAAAGGAGAAAATTGAAGTCTAGAAAAGTTACATGATTTGTCCAAGGTTATGTAAATAGTAAGTTGTGTAAATAGTAATAAGAAAGATAGGATTAAAACCTAAGCCCTTCACCTACACACACACACACACACACACACACACACACACACATACACACACACACAAATATATATTTCCCTTTGTATTCATCTCTTCAACATGTGCTTCTCTTTCAGGACTCAGCTCTAATTCTACATCCCTTATAAAACCACTCCAATTATCCAGTCTGAAATGATGGAATGGAAGGGAAAAGCATTTATCAAAGCACTCTGTGCAAGGCGCTATGTTAAGCTTTATAATACAAGTAGAAAATCAAAAACAGTTTCTGTTGTAATTGAGTTGACATTCTAATGGGGGAGATGACAAATAAAGAGGGTACACCCTAGATTACTATTGTACTATTTGGTTCATAATATATAAGAAAACAAGTAGTATTTGGGTAGGGAAAGAAGTGGATTGGGTAGCAAGACCCAAAGGACCTCAGGGAATAATGGTATAATAGATTGTCCCCTGCAAAAAAGACATTGGATGCAAAGATTAGAGTGGAGTTGGACTCTGGATTACATTCAGCAGAGATAAGGGCATGAGACAGTGGGCATCTTGAGCCCAATTGACACTGGACAATGGGCCAATGAGAGTTAATTGGGAAAGGGAAATGTTCATGGTTTCCCTCAGATGTAGGAGGTGATGCTACTCTGTCTTTCAGTAGTCTATTGTTGGGGTGGGGCAGGTGAGGGAAAGCAAGGTGACTCAACAGTAGGTATGCTGAGCCTGAAGTTAGGAAGACCCGAATTTAAATCTAGCTTCAGACAGTTACTACCTGTGTGACCCTGGGAAGGTTACTTAACCCTGGTTTCCTGTAGAAGATGAAATGCCTCAGTTTCCTCAACTGTAAAGTAGGGATAATAATAGCATCCACCCCTCAGTATTCTTATGAAGATCAGAAGAGTTAATATTTGTAAATCACTTAGCACAGTGCCTACCACATAATAGGGGCTTAATTAAAGCTTGTTCCTTTCCTTCTTCACTTCCCCTTGCCACTGTGGTGTCTGGTGGAAGCAACTATTGGTTATCTCTATACCAGAGCAAATACTACTTGAATAATTGTTAAGCAATTAAGTTTGTACTGTTCTATGTCTTTACTTACATGTTGTCTTCAAATTTCATGTAAACATTTTATTACTATTTAACTTTTTACATGTAAGGCCCAACTCCTTAACTAGATTATAAGATTTTAGAACGTAGGAACTATGTCTTATACCTCTTGGCATCTTTCACATTGCTTTGCACATGAAGGTTTATTGATATGATTTTGTTTTTAACAAGGTTTGTTTTCATTTTAGACTGATATAATTGTAAATTCCATCCCTTTGGATCTTCATCTTGGCAAAGGACCACTTTCTCAGGCCTTATTAAGGAAAGCTGGCCCAGAACTCCAGGAAGAATTAAATACATTTGGAAAAGCATCAGTGAAAATAGGCCATGTTCTGAAGACAAGAGGCTATAATCTGGGCTGCAGATTTGTACTGCACGTGGTGGCTCCTGTGTGGGATGATGGAGCAGGGAATTCACAAAAGGTAGTGAAATTTTAAAGTTCTCAATCAACCAAGCTTTTATTAAGCATCTACTATATGTCAGGTATTGTGCTGAATGTTGAGGATATAAAGACAAAAAATTAGACAATTCTTGCCCTCAAGAGTTTACATTCTAATCAAGGTAGAAACACATACTACATGTGTAAGTAAACACAATACAATACAATTAAGTAAACACAATACAAGTAAATACAGAGTAATTTGAAGAGGAAAGGGCACCAGTCACAAAGGTCCAAGAATGTTTCACATAGAAGGTGGCTCTTGAGCAGAGATCTGAAGGGAGCTAAAGATTTCTTGAAGTGGAGATGGGTTAAGGGCATACTCAGGCATGAGGGGAAAATCTGTACAAGGTCATCACTCACAAGGAACAGACATTAGTCTGATTTGGCTGCAGAGTACATGAAAGGGCCTACACGAAAGGGCCTCATACGCAATAAGTCTCGAAAGACAGACTGTAATTGGCTTATGAACAACTTTCAATGACAATAGACGAGTTGGCAGCTAAGCAGTGCAGTAGACATGGAATGCTGGACCCTGAGTCAAGAAGGTAAGAGTTCTACTCTAACCCTTTGCACTTACTAGCTGTAATGCCAATGTGATGCCCGTAGCATCCTCTATGAATATACATGCATATTTCCAGGGTAAATTTGCAAAATATAATAAACTCTCTTCCTCAAAGGCAAAACCAAAGTATTTGGGACATCATTAGAATACCAGGAGGTAAGATTTAACAGGGTACTTATCACTAATCCAGGGAGTGCCCACATCTTAAACCTTCTTTCTGTCAGGCCTCCCCACAAAAACAGGTTCCCCTAGACAAATACCCCCTCTTTCCACTCACAGCTTGCTTCTTTTTCTGTGCCCCTTGGGCCAATTCCTCCCACTCACAGCTTGTTCCTCTCTGTCTGCTCTGCCTGCTCTCACCCTCTGCTCATGTTCTCTCTCTCTCCTCCTGGAACAAGCTCCTTCCAGTCTGAGCTCCATGTGACCCAGGCTGCATGTGATCACAGGTTCCAGCTCCATGTATTAGGCTATTAATGGATAAGGAAGATCTTCCTATTCTATTACCATTACACTAGCTGACTCTGGACAAGTCACTGAACCTTTACCTGTCTCATTTCCCTCAACTGTAATATAAGGATTCATAATAGCCTGGCCCAAAATAAACACTATGTAAATGTTATCATTATAATGATTTATTGTAATTATCCTAGAGACAGTAGGGAGTATCTCCACTCCATTTGGAGACCATAAATAATTTTATTTCATCATCATCATTACTTAAATTGTCTTTGGAATTCAAACTAGCAGTCACAGGAAAGTCCATCATTGTTGTATTTATATCAGTGGAATTGATCTTTTCTATAGCTTGGTCAACAATAGTAAGAGAATAAAGTCATAAGCCATTAGTAGTAATAGCAGCATAGGTTAGTATTAATGATGCTGGTGGTCATATTTTATTGAGGAAAGAAGGGAATATGAGCTAAGAGGAGAATAACAGAGTCAGTGACACTATGGTCATACATCTTTTGGGAGTTTTTATTTATTCCCACCTTTACACCCTTTTCCCCATCAAAAAATTTGAAATTCTCTGAATGGTGCTTTGTACTTTCCTCAAATACTCTACTTCTTTTCCTTATTTTTTCATCTTTTTAACACTTGGGTATTTGCATAGAAACATACACACACACACATACACACAAATGTCACTCTGATTTTATAGTTTGCCAGGACCTTGACACAGATTCAAACTTAATTCTGATAACTAAATTCGCTTTTTTCCCACTCAGTTTCTTCTTTCATCAACATGAAATCTCTTTCCATACAAAAGTCAATCAGATGGGCAGAGGGAAAGGCAACACATTGTGCCTTCTTTCAGGGTCAGTGATTTTGTTTTGTTTTGTTTTTTTCTGTTGACATGAGGTGGGCAGCACCATCACTCCCTCTCACTGTTACGTAAGTTGACATAGCAATCTCAGAAGGCAGTATGTGTAGGCTGTAGCCTGCATCTAAGTAGGACACATTTCTAATGTTCAACTGTTTCTTTTGAAGATGGTGGGGTTTTCTCTTGTATTTTTGTTTTCTGTTTAGACTTATTGAATCTGTGAATCTCAATCACATATGGTTTGTCAGATATTTTTGCCAGTTAAACAGTAGCAGGTGAAACTCACCAGTGAGTCAGTCCTCTGGGGTGGCTGATCTGAACCATTCTTTCTTCTTCCTTCTTTTTCTCTTCTAATTTTCTCAGTTCTTCAAAAATTCAGTAAGCAAATTGGTTAGTCAGGTTATTAAAAAGTTCTGTATTTCTTTCTTCTTCCTCTTATCACTAGCTATTACATATACTATTCTCCATCATACACATGACGATTGACAGGCCCCTGCAGCCTTGGGAACACACCTATTCCTTCTTTGGCAGCATCCTCTATTTCTGATGCTAGTTTCTGACTTACATGAAAATATTTGCTATTTTTCAGATCATGGAAGACATTATCACAAAATGCCTGGAAATCGCTGTGTCCCTATCTTTAACATCAATCACTTTTCCAGCAATTGGAACAGGAAATTTGAAGTTTCCAAAAGCCACTTTTGCAAAATTAATCCTTTCCCAGGTGTTCAAATTCAGTAGTTCAGGACCTATGAAGACTCTAAAAGAAGTGTGCTTCCTGTTGTATCCAAGTGATATTGACAACATTCAGGTAATAATGGAATATTCTTATAATTAAGTTGTCAAAATGGTTTAAAATCTATACTTCCAGCAAAATTAAAGATGTATTTTCAACCTATCACTCTGTGTGCTCTTTTTATCTGGAAGTTTATATTTGATGGTATATATAAAGAATGTGGACAAAAATATGTTTAATATACATGTGTGAATATGTATGTGTAAATATGTGGAGAAGCAGAAATTTATGAAAACACTATCTCATAATGCTTCAGGATAGAAAGATATTTTGAGAGAGTGTGTGTGTATACATATATATATTATATATATAAACTTTGCCATATATCATATATGTATACATATATACATTTATATATAAATATATGTGTGTACATATTTATGCATATACATTGATACATCTATATACATGCATGAATACATATGTCCACTCTGAAAACAACATCTGTCAAATAACCTTCCTTCAGAATAGAAAGAGAAATTTCATTCAGAATAACTATAGAATATGTATTTGATGTTTGCTAGTCTACTTGCCAACACATGGAAAGGAACTTTATTAATACAATGCAAAAGACTCGTTACAGAATTAAAGACAAGTCTAATTGGAGAAATATGAATTTTCCATGAGGAGGTTGTGCCAATATAGTGAAAATGATAATACTCCTTAAATTAATTTACTTGATCAGTGCTACACCAAGCAGACCATTAAAAGGATTAGTTTACAGAGCTTGAAAAAATAACGAAATTCATTTTAAAGGACACAATAAAAAAATGGAAGGATAGAGGCCTAGTAGTATCAGAATTCAATCTAGGCTACAGAGCAGTAATCACCAAAACTGTTTGGTACCAATTAAAAGATGAGAGTAGCTAAGTGGTGCAAGAGATAAGAGCACTGGGCTTGGAGTAAGGAAGATTCATTTTAATGAGTTCAGCTGACACTGGGAAAGTCACTTCTGTTAAGTGTTAGTTCCTCATCTGTAAAATGAAGTAAATGTCAAACCACCCTAGTATCTTTACCAAAAAAGCCTGAAATGATTTCACAAAGAGTTGGACACAATTGAAATACCAACAACCACAAAGTAAAGAGGTTGACCAGTAGAACAGATGAGGTATGCAATATAGAGAAACAGAGAAATATAGTGCTCATGTTCAATAAACCGATACACCAAAAAGCCTTAACTATTAGGGTAAAGTTTCTCTGCTTGACAAAAACTGCTAAGACCAACGGAAAACAATGTGATAGAAATCAGGTTAAGACCTACACCTCACACCATACTCCAAGAAAAGTTCTAAATTGATACGACTGCTATAAAAGGTGCAACATATATAAATCAGAGGAACAAATGAGCAATTTACTCACAACTATAGTAAAAGGAAATGTTAAAACCAAAGAATAAAGAATGGACATATTTTATTACATAAAATTTAAAAGGTTTTGTGCAATCAAAGCCAATACTATTTATAATTTAAAATGAAAATGTGAGTGGGGGGGTAATCTCTGCAACAAGATTCTCTGACAAAGGTATCATATCTAAGCTATATAAGCAAAGTATCCAAATACATAATAACATAATGGTTAAATGGTCAAAGAATTTAAACAGGCAGTTCTGAAATTTTTCTGAAAGAATGAAATCCAAATTATCAATGACCGTATAAAAAAATTCTCTAAGTCTTCCTCAAAGATCTATTTATTATTTATAAAGATCTTTCAATTATATGATCATAGGTTTAGAGCTAGAAGGGACATTGACGGTCATCTGGTTCAACTCTCCATTTTATGTTAGGAATTTGAGGCCCAGAGATGTTAAGCGACTTTTCAAAGACCAAACAGGAAGTAAGTCAAAAAGGCACAAATCTACATGAGATTTTCTGACCTCAAATGCAGCACACTTTGGAATATAATCTTGGCTCTCTGCTCCTTAACTAACTAGCATCTTTTAGGGTGTTTTTTAGGAATGGAATTTTTACTGGGAATATGTCATTTTAATCACCAGCCATAGAAATAGGTCCTTATTTTCTTGCTGCCTATGCTTCTCTGAAAATTAGGATTAATATTTATACTGAGAATTGTTACACTCAATAGCTGCCTTTCTTTTTCCAGGCATTTGAAAGAGAATTCATTAAATATACTGATGGAATCAGTGGCAGAGTTTCTAACACCAGTGATACACAAGGTCGAGTTAAGTTATTTTCTTAAAAATTGCTTGCCATTGTTTAGTAGTAATTTAGTGGTAGTCAAAATGCAGACAGATATAATGGTTTATATGAAAAATATAGAATAGAGATGATAATGTGGATAAAATATATTTAATATTTCCAATCATATCAGAGTAACTATGTAGATAACGTACATAGATAAAGCATTTTTAAATCAAGTGTTTATTGTGTGCCAGGTTTTATGCTAAATGCAATTCATTTTTATCGGTCATGAGTCAGATGATGTTATCCGATCTGTGGCTGTTTTGTTGAATGATATGAAATGAGAACAATATTTTTCTCGGATTAGTAAAAATCACTTTCATATAGATAAGCTTAGACTCAACCAGCTAGATGCTTCTGGAGTATCAAATTTGATTATGCAATTAATGCTACATGTGGCCTATATACTACTGTAAAATATCTTTCACCAAATAGAGAAGTGTTAGATAATTAGAGGATCTGGAAAAGTAGAGAGAATATCTAAAACTGAAGAGGCAAGAGTAAGAGAGAGGCATACAACAAACTCTGATAAGAATAGTCACAAAAGTATATTTTATCCTTGAGTTCTTTTTTTCCTCTTCAGATCTCTTTGACACTATTTCTAGCCCTGAATTGGGAGTATATGAAAGGAAGTTTGGATCCATTACCTTTCAAGCTAGTTATGGGGACATCACTAAGGAAGAGTCTGATGTTATTGTAAACTCAACCGACAAGACATTTGTTCTCAAAAGAGGTACTTCATTTGAATAATTTATACTAACACAATGGTTAACATAATTATCATTACAAAGTATCATAAATCTCTTATAGCCATGTAGGATAATGAGGGACTGGCAAATACTAGTAGTATATATGACTGAGCACAAGGACCTAAAATTTTGGACACAGTCTCTTTCATCACAGGGCAAAGTACATAGCTATGTTTCCACAGTTCTGCATTTGCCTTAGCACTCATTATCTCACCTACATTGCTTCTCTTTAGCAGAATATAAGCTCCTCAAGGGCAAGAACCGTGTGTTTCTTCTTTTTCAAAAATAATTCTTATCTTTTGTACACCTTCTCGGTGTGAAACCTCTCTATAACAGAGAATTTTTAAAGTGGAAAAATTTTTGAAGTCAAAAAAAGGCTAGCAAAACTACTAATATTAAAAAAATCTGACATTATATGCAGTGTTCCAAAACAATTGCCCCCCACCTCTCCAAAGACAGGGGGAGAGATGTCATCTTGTATCTATTACTTCAAGCCAAAATTGGTCATTACAGTTTTGCAGTATACAATTTTGACTATTTTGATGTTACTATTGCCTTTTCTATTTCCTTTGTTATAGTCATTATATATAATATATATATGTTTCCTGCCTACTTTACTTTGTACCAGTTTATGTCTTTTCATACCTCTCTGTATTTTTCATATTAATAGTTTCTTATAGCACAGTAATATTCTGTTGCATTCATGTACCACAGCTTGCTTAGCCATCCCCCAATCAATGAAGTTTACTTTGTTTCTGGTGCTCTGTTACCAGAAAAAAGTGCTTCAGGTAATATTTCTGTGTATATGCAACATTTATTTTGGTCCCTGTTTCCCTTGGGATATATGTCTAGAAGGGTCAAAGGATATAGAAATCTGAGTCAGTCAGGTTTTTTAAAAACATAATTCTGAACCAATTTCTAGAATGACTTTACCAAATGATAATCCACCAACAATGCATCAGTATGCCTACCTTTCTCGAACCCTTCCAGTATTTATTCCCATCTTTCAACATTAATTATTCTCATCTTTTGTCATCTTTATCAGTTTTGAAGTGTGAAAAGAAAGCTTTTACCTGCCACTTTGATTGTTGTAAGTGTATTCTCTCATATTTGAGTTTTCTTTACTATGTTTGTTGACAACTAGCATTTTTCTTTTGAAAACTGACTGTTCCTGTCCTTGGACCTCTTAGCTTTTGAGGAAACGATCTGTTGAAGTACAATAAGTGACTGTGATTATAATAATGATAACTAGCATTTGTATAGCTCATTAAGGTTTACAAAACACTTAAGTTATGTTAATTCAGTTTCACAACCACCCTGTGAGGTTGGTGCTATTATTATCCCATTTTACAGACAAGAAAACTGAAACCCAGAGAGGTTAAGTGACTTGTCCAGGGTTATACAGTTAGTCAGTTTCTGATGCAGGGTGCTAACTCAGGTCTTCCTGCCTCCCACTTCTTTATTTTATCCACTGTGCCACCTAACAGCCTAAAATTAAGAAAGCAAGGAAACATGTCATATTTATGTCAAATTAAGGCTGATGAGTATATGTCATGTATGCAACTTTAATTTTTAATTTAAATTTTAAAATAAAACTCTAGAGGAAAGAATTGGGTGGGAAATAAATGGGTTATTACTGAAAATGACAAGCTTTATTCAAGTAACATACTTCATAGAACTAGAACAGACCAAACAGAAATCAGTTATTCCATGAAATAGCAAGTATTAGAATAATTTAAAAAAAATTTTGTTAATAATTATTGCTTTCAGTTTTCAACAATCACTTTCACAAGTTTTAAATTTTTCTCCCCCTCCCTCTCATTCCTCTCCCACAATGGCATGCAATCTTATATGGGTTCTGCACATACATTCTTATTAAACACATTTTCACATTAGATATGTTGCATAGAGGAATCAAAGCAAATGGGAGAAACCATGAGTGAAAACAAAACTTAACAAAAGAGAAAAGAGTTGACTTCCTTCTACATTCTGACTATCGTCCTTTCTCCAAATGTGAATGATGTTTCGCATCAAATGTCCTTTGGAAATGTTTTAGGTTCTTGCATTGCTGTGAAAGGTTAAATCTGTTACAAACAGTCCTCTCACAGTGGGGCTGTTACTGTGTATAACGTTCTCCTGGTTCTGTTCATTTCACTCAGCATCAGTTCATATAAGTCCTTCCAAGTTTTTCTGAAGTTTCACCTGTTCATCATTTCTTATAGCACAAGAGTGTTCCATTGCATTTATATACCACAACTTGATCAACAGTTCTCCAATTGATAGGCATTCCCTCAATTTCCCCCATACAAAATGACTAGTATAAATATTTTTGTACATGTGGGTCTTTTCCACATTTTTATGATCTCTTTGGGATAAAACCTTAGAAATGGTATTGATGGGTCAAAGGATATGCACATTTTTATAATCCATTGGACAGTTCCAAATTGCTCTTCGTAATGGTTGGACCAGTCCACAACTCCACCAGTAATGCATTAGTATTCCATTTTACCAGGAAATATCCCGGGAATCTCCTCCAGCATTTACAATTTTCTCATTTTGTCATGTTAGCCAATCTCAGAAATGTGATGTGGTACCTCAGAGTTGTCTTGATTTGCATCTCTTTAATCAATAGTGATTTAGAGCATTTTTTCATGTGGCTATAGATGGCTTTAGTTTCTTCCTCTGAAAATTGCTTATTCATATCCTTTTACCATTTATCAATTGGGGAATGATGTGTATTCTTATAAATTTGACTTAGTTCTCTGTATATTTTAGAAATGAGGCCATTATCACAGACACAAGTTGCAAAAATTCTTTCCCAGTTTTATGTTTCCATCCTAATCTTGGCTGTAATGGCTTTGTCTGTGCAAAAACGTAACAATCTAATGTAATCAAAATTTTCCATTTTTCATTTCATAATGTTCTCTATCTCTTTCTTGGTCATAAATTTCTCCATTCTCCATAAATCTGACAAATAAAATATTCCTTTCTCCATTAATTTGTTTGTAGTATCAGCCTTTATACCCAAATTGTGTACCCATTTGGACTTTATTCTGGTATAAGGTATTAGACATTGGTCTATGTCTAGTATCTGTCACACTATTTTCCAGTTTTCCCTGCAGTTTCTGTCAAACAGTGAGTTCTTATCATAGAAGAAGGGATCCTGGGGTTTGTCAAACACTGGGTTGCTATAATCGTTGATTACTATCTTGTGTCTTATGAACTTAACCTATTCCACTGATCTAGTCCTCAATTTCTTAGCCAGTACCAAGTGGTTTTGATGAATGCTACTTTATAATATAATTTGAGATCTGGTATGGCTACACCACCTTCCCTAGCATTTCTTTTCATTTATTCCCTTGATATTCTGGACCTTCTGTTCTTCCAGACAAATTTTGATATTATTTTTTCTAGTTCTAGAAAATAATTTTTTGGCAGTTTGATTGGTATGATACTGAATACATAAATTAATTTAGGTAGAATTGTCATTGTTTTTATTTTATTAGCTAGGCCTACCCACAAGCAACTGATGTTTTTCCATTTATTTAGATCTGACTTTATTTGTGTGAGAAGCTTTCTCTTTCTATCTCTTGCTGTTGGGCTTTGTTAGTAACATATAGAAATGACGATGATTTAGGTGGATTTATTTTGTATCTTGCAACTTTGCCAAAGGTGTTTATTATTTAAAGCAGTTTTTTACTTGATTCTCTAGAATTCTTTAAGTATGTCATCATATCATCTGCAAAGAGTGATAACTTAGTTTCTTCTTTGCCTATTCTAATTCCTTCAATTTTTTTCTTCTCTTATTGTGAAAGCTAAAATTTCTAGTACCATATTTGATAACAGTGGTGATAATGGACATCCTTGTTTCACCCGTGATCTTACTGGAAATGCATCTAACTTATCCCCATTACCTATAATATTTGCTGTATGTTTTAAGTAGGTATTACTTATTATTTTGAGGATGGCTCCACTTATTTTTATGCTCTCCAATGTTTTCAATAGGAATAGGTATAGTATTTTGTCAAAAGCTTTCTCTTTATCTATTGAGATAATCATACGTTTTCTGTTAGTTTTGTTGTTAATATGATCAATAATGCTGATACTTTTCCTGATGTTGAACCAGCCCTGCATTGCTGGTATAAATCCTATCTGATCAAAGTGAATTATTCTCTTGATAAGTTGTTGTAATCTTTTTGCTAATATCTTCTTCAAAATTTTTGCATCTGTATTCGTTAGGGAGATTGATCTACAATTTTCTTTCTCTATTTTGGCTCTTCCCAGTTTAGGTATCAGCACCATATTTGTATCATAAAAAGAATTTTGTAGGACTCCATCTTCCCCAATTTTCCCAGATTGTCTGTATAGTACTGGAATTAACTGTTCATTAACAGTTTGATAGAATTCACTTGTAAATCAACCTGATCCTGGAGATTTTTTTCTAGGGAGTTAATTGATGGCTTGTTCAATTTCCTTTTCTGAGATGGAGTTATTTAAATATTTTACATCCTCTTCTGTTACTCTGGACAGTTTACCTTTTTTGCAAATATTCATCCATTTCACTAAGATTGTCAAATTTCTGGGCATATATTTGGGAAAAGTAATTTCTAGCTTTTGTTTTAATTTCCTCTTCATTGGAGATGAGTTCACCCTTTTCATTGTGATACTCATCTTCTTTCTTTTTTTAAATCAGTGACCAAAAGTTTATCAGTTTTATTAGCTTTTTCCTAAAACTAACTCTTAGTATTATTTATTAGTTCAACAGTTTTCTTAATTTCAATTTTATTAATCTCTCCTTTTGTTTTCAGTATTTTTAATTTGATACTTAATTGGGGATTTTCAATTTTTTCTTTTTCTAGCTTGTATGCCCATTTTATTGATATCCTCTTGCTCTATTTTGTTCCTGTAAACAATCAGAGATATAAAACTTTCACTTAGAACTGCTTTTGCTGCATCCCATAAGTTTTAGCAGGTTGTCTTGTTATTGTGATTCTCTTGAATGAAATTATTGATTGCTTCTATGATTTGGTGTTTGACCCACTCATTCTTTATTATTTGATTATTTAGTTTCCAATTAATTTTTTGTCTATCTTTCCATGGCCCTTTATTACATATAGTTTTTATTGCATTGTTATCCAAAAAGGATGCATTGACTGTCTCTGTCTTTTTTCATTGAGGTTTTTGTGCCCTAGTGCATGGTCCATTTGTGTGTATGTTTCATATACCACTGAGAAGATGACATATTCCTTTTTATACCCATTCAATTTTCTCTGCAAATCTATCATATCTACCTTTTCCAGAATTCTATTCACCTTCTTTTCTTCCTTCTAGTTTACTTTGAGGTTATATTTATCAATTTCAGAGAAGGGAAGGTTGAGGTTCCCCACTAGTATAGTTTTGTTGTCTATTTCTTTCTGTAACTACCTTAACTTCTTCTCTAAGATTTTGGATCTATACCACTTGGTGCATATATGTTTAGCAATGTCGTTATTTCATTTTTGATGGTGACATTTTGTAGGATATAGTTTCCTTCCTTATGTTTTTCGATTAGCTCTATTTTTGTTTTTGCTTTTTCTGAGATTAGGATTGTTAGCCCTGCTTTTTTACATCAGCTGAAGCATAATATATTCTATTCCAGCATTTTACCTTTACCAACTGTGTATATCCCTCTGTTTCAAATGCATGTCTTACAAGCAATATGTTATAGGATTATGGTTTTTAATCTGTTCTACTGTCTATCTCCATTTTACGGGAGAGTTCATCCCGTTCACATTCACAGTTATAATTACTATCTGTGTTTTTTCTCCATCCTATTTCCTCATTTCCTCCCCTTTTATACTTTTATTTCTTCCTTCTACCTTCCTCTCCACAAGTGTTTATTTTTAACCACAATCTCTTTCAGTCTTCTCTCACTTTTGTCAACCCCCCTACCTTTTCCCTTACTTCCCTCTCTTCTACTTACTCCCTCCATTTTCTTTTCCCTTTCCCTTCCTACTCCCTGTAGATCAAATTAGATTTTTATACATAACTGTGTTGTTCCCTCCTTGAACCAAATCTAATGACAGTAATGCTCAAACAATGCTCATCTCCTTCCCTCCTTTCCCTCTACTATAATATGTTTTTGTGCCTCTTTATGTGATGTGATTTGCCCTATGCTGCCTCCTCCTTTCCTCTTCTCCCATAACAATCCCCTTACCCTTTAATTACATTTTTATAATCACATCAGTTAATTTATAACCATTCCCTTTATCTATGTATATCCTTTTTAAATGTAACATATTTTTATTTAAAAGAAAATATATGATGTCTTGTAAAAAATGACAGATCTGGAAAACAAGTCAAAGAGATAATCGTTGGACTTCCTGAAACATATGATGAAATAAAAAAATTATATTATATTTCAAGAAATCATAAATAAAAGCTGCCCACTTCTATTATAATCTAAGTTCAAAATAAAGATAGAAAGACTCCACCAATCTCTTTCTGAAAAAGAAAAGTACCAGGAAGCCCATAGCCAAAATCTTGCATGTTATAATAGAAAAAGTATAGCAAGCAAGTAAGCATCCATAAAGAAGCAATTCAAGTGCCAAAGGACTACAGTCAGGATCACACAAGACCTGGAAGAATCTACTAAAAACCAGAGGAAGGTATGGACTACATTATTCCAAAAGGCAAAAGACAAGTACGTAAAAAAAAAATAACATCCTAAAAATCTTATAGGAAGAAAAAAAAAGTACTTTTAATTGATCAAAAGACTTTCAGGCATTTCTGGTGGAAGGACTAGAGCTGAATAGGCACTTTGAAATCCAAGCAACAGATTAAAAAAAAAAGCAATTTAAAAAGGTGAAATCATTTGAGCAACCAGGGGAAGCTATGTGATGATGCAGTGCTAATATTCTAACGATGGAGAAGAAACAAGTGTCTCTTCAGGAACCTAAAAGCTTCAAAGAGTACAAAGGCTACAGAGGTTTGGGGTGAGTTGTTCATTCTATTCTGAAGGCTTTGAGAAGAGAAAAAGAAGGAAAGTCAAGAGGAACATATTAGTGTAGATAATAGGAAGAATGGAGGGAAACTTGCTAGTCCATGCAAGTAATGTATATGAGATGAGAAAAATATATACAAATATGGAGGAAGGAGTGGGAGTTTGTGAGCATCAGATGAATCTCACTTTTATGTGAAAGGCACAGAAGAGGGTGGAACACACATATTTGGGATAGAAAAACATCAAATCCAATTGGGAAAATGGGGGAGGGATAGTCAAGAAAAATTATAAGACAATTGTATTTACATGCAAAACAAGCATCCTAATTGGGGAGAAAATGAGATAAGGGGGAATAAGGGAGAAAGAAGTAGGGGAAAGTAGAAAAGAAAAAAAGATGGTCATTGAATCTTTTTTTAAGCATTCAAAACAGTATAAAAAGAATTTCAGAAAAAGCATAGACATGAAAGATTTAAAAGTAATGTGTGAAATTTGTATACTTTTTTAAAAAAGCAAGCAATACAAAATTAAGTATCATGATTTCTTTTTCTATTTTTTTCTGTGTATATGAAAATGCTTTTTATGATTAAGTACATACTAAAACAGATAAACTTTTTTGAACTGAACTAGGATTTGGGAAAATTATTCAATTTGAAGAGGAGAGTCAAGATAGTGGAGTGGAAAATCACAACTGCCAAAGTTCTCTCCAAATCTCTTCTACATTGACCATAGAGAATATTCCAAAGTCTGGCTGGGAAATCCAAGAAAAAGTTGTGAGTCATTTTTACAACACAGAGTAGACTTTAAAGATAGAAAGAGAGGTCCATAGATACTGAGGTTAGGGCTAACCAGGAGTGCCAAAAGTGGAAGCAACACCAGATAGTAGAGGTGGCATCTGCTATGACTATGGAAACAGTGGTGAGGAACAACCCAGAATCCAGGGACAGTAAGGGCAATTGAACATCTGGGCAGAAAGGGACATGAGGGGCCTTCTGTTCTAGCACTAGGTACAGGATCCAGTGTCATCTAGCAGTTTTGTCACCCTTTACCCAAGGGTATAAAGGAACTGTTGAAAAGGGAGTAGAGACCCTATCTAAGTAAGGACAAGAGCACAAGGAGAGTAGCAAAGAGACTTCTTCCTGGACCATACCATGCTGGAAACCTCATAATTTTCTGAGCTTCCAGAATGAGTTGTGAAAGCAATAGCAGAACATAAAAGGCAAATGTTTAGCTCAGTCATCCTTCTCTCCCCAAAGTACTCAGTGACCAACTCTAACATAAAGTACAAAATTAAGAAGGAGGCTAAAGAAATGAGAAAAAAAACAGACTATTATGGTGACAGGAAAGCTCAAGACAAACAGAGTGACTTGAAAACATCTACAAAGTCTCAAAAATTTAAAAAAAATGGAGATTGGACACAAGATCAACAAGAATTCATAGAAAACCTTAAGAATGAGGTGTTTTTTTAAGCAAAAACAATTATTTTAAAAATTAAGTGGTAAAGGAAAATTGGAAAAAAATGAGTTATGCAAGAAAATTTTGAAAAGAGTATTAACAACTTGGCAAAAGAGACATAAAAATATTGAAGAAAATAGTTCCTTAAAAATCAGAATTAGCCAAATGGTAAAAGAGGTACAAAACTTTGCTGAAGAAAATAACTCTTAAAACATTGAATTGAGCAAGTGGAAGCTAGTGATTCCATAAGCTATTAAGGAACAATGAAATAAAGTTAAAAGACTATTAAAAAGAATAAAATGTGAAATATCTCATAGGGGAAAAAAGCTAACCTGAAAAATAGATCAAAGAGCGTTACTTTAAGAATTACTGGCCTGCCTGAAGCCATGCACAGAGAAAAAGAACTTTAATGTAATATTTCAAGAAGTTACAAAGGGAAACTGTCCAGATATCTTGAAGCAGAGAGCAAAGTAGAAATTGAACAAAATCCATTTGTCCTCAAAGGAGTCCCAAAATAAAAACTCCCAGATATATTATAGTCAAGATCCAGATTTCCTAGATCAAGGAGAAAATACTGCAATCATCCAGAAAAGAAAAGCAGAAAAATAAATAAAATGCAGTGCAATCAAATTCAGGATCACCAAAGATTTAGCAGCTTCCACTATAAAGCATTAGAGGACTGAAAATATGATATTCTGGAAGCCAAAGGAGCTAGGATTACAAGCAAGAATGTCATATCTAGCAAAACTGAGTATGTAATCCTACAGGGGAAAAAAGAATACTTAATGAACTACTGAGATTATCCAATTCAATAAACATTTATTAATTAAAGTTATGCAAGCCTTAAAAAGAATGTAAGCTTCTTGAGGGCCGAAATCATCTCAATTTTCTTTTTTCATTCCCCCAAGCCTACTATGATGCTTGACATATACTAGATGATTAAGAAATTTTTTTCATTCATTTCTAACACCCCGTATGCTAGCCTGCCAAATTTGTTTTGGCTCTTCACTCTCACTTAATGTGTAACTATGCTTTCTATGTTTATGTTGCCTGAATATTACTTTAGATTCTCTGCAGAACCTGTTTTCTTTTTTATCCTCTGCAATCAATTTTGGAGCTAAAATGGACATTATTTCTCCCTGGGCCCCTAGGCTGGGAGATCTGTTAGGTTACCGGGCAGAATAGCTTGCCTAGTAACAGTTTCCTTCTGTTGTTAAGCCCCTGTCAAAATGTTATTCCCCTTTGGTTTAATATCTGATGAATTGTTAACAGTCATCTATTGTTTAGTCCATTGGCATGGTAACCACCTGTGCCCCACCTAATGTTAGACCCCCATTACCAGGTAACCACCCTCTGCTGAGCACCCCCTTCCTGACAACTATGACAACCAGTCTGTGATTGGCTACCTCTACTGGCACATGTTTTCTGTTGTGGGTCCTTTACCTAGCAGTACCCTGACAACCACCTTCTGTTTGGGGGTTCTTGCCTAGTAGTCAGCCCCCTCCCCTTACTCTGTCAGAACCCTGTTTGTTGTGGAAACCTCAAGGCTGTACCGAGCAGCGCCGAAATGCTTAAAATGCACTCACCCACCTCAGTTCGGGGCTGTCTCCTCTGGGTCTCTACATGAGGCAGCCGCCAGCCTGGCTAATAAATGACACTCTCGAAATTTTCAATTAATTTTGCCTGTGACTTATTAATTTGGTCCATTTCAGAGCATAAACTTCAGTTATTTCATTAGTGACTCTCTTTGAAAATGGTTACTATGTGCGCTATAATACAAAATGACCAAGAGTCTCATGAAATGGTTTTCCTTTTGGCTGCATGACAGAAGCAATACTTGTTTGTATTCCAAAGTCAGTCTTGTGAGCTATCTCTGTTTTAGTTGTAACTTCCCTTCACCTTCTGGTTTCATTTATTTAAAAAAATGTGAAGACTCTTCAGATTTGATTCTTCAAGTGCTGTGGCCTCTTCAAAGTCACTGATCAAGGATCTCACTGTGAGAGGACTCAGTGCCAAGTTAACAATTGCAAAAGGTCCAAAAATTGTGCAATTCTGAGCATCCTTTATCCTTTTTTGTCATATCATTTCAGATGCCAAAGATAGTCACATGGAAGAAAACACCATTCTTTGGGGGTTTTTTGTTTGTTTTTAGGTTTCCATTGTTTAAGGATTCATCACCAAATAGCCAATTTCTTGGTTATGTGTCTTTTCATACTTAAGTAGATATGGGTTGCGGTCAGGTTGTATTCAAAGTCTTTCTAATTTGCTAGTCTCTGAAGTTGCCAGTACTTCTTCATTGGAATTCCCATTCAAGAACTCTGGATTATCTCTACATCATGATGAGGAATTAGAGCATGACTTTGTGAAAGGTATTAGAAGCTTTACATGTAGCTATGATTAAATGACTATATTAAATTTTGAATCAGAAAGATCCCTGGACATGGTCACTTCCTAACTGTGTGATTTGAAGTGATTGATTTCCCCTTTCTGGGAGTCAGTTTTTTCATCTGTATTATTAGAAGAGTATGAACAAAAGAGATTGAAGAAAGAAGAAAAGGAATCTGTGTGTATACATGTGTGTGTATACAGAGAGAGAGAGAAAGAGAGAGAAAGAGAGAGAGAGAGAGAGAGAGAGAGAGAGAGAGAGAGAGAGAGAGAGAGAGAGAGAGAGAGAGAGAGGAGAGACAGAGAACAGCTCTTTTTGTTGTAACAAAGAAATTACAAATATTAGGCATGCACATCTGTTGAGACAGACCAAACAAATATGGTAATGGAAGTAGTGGTTTCAGAAAAACCTGGGGAGATTAGCATGACCTGACACAGGATCAAATGAGTAGAACCAAAAGAATAATTTACTGAAAAACAACAATGAAATGACATTTCTGGGCAAACTAATACACTTTTGGTGTTCTTGACTCTTTGTTGGAGTTATGTACTGATCTGGCTGTTCTAGAAAACAATTTGGAACTGTGCCCAAAGGGTTATAAAATTTTGCATATCCTTTGACCTAGCAATATCACTGCTATGGGTCCCAAAGAGATTTAAAATAAGGAAAACTACTTATGTGTAAAAAGATTTTTATAGCTTTTTGTGGTTCCAAAGAATTGGAAATTGTGGGGCTATCCATTAGTTGGAGAATGACTGAAAAATTGTGGTATATGATTATGATGGAATACTATTATACTGTAAGAAATGATTAGAAGAATGCTTTCAGAAAACCCTTGAAAGATTTAGACAAACAGATGCAAAGTGAAGTGAGTAGAACCAGGAGAACATTGCACATAGTAACAACAATATTGTATGATGAACAACTATGAATGGCAGCTATTTTCAGTAATATAAAAATCTTAAACAGTTCCAAAGGACTTATGATGAAAAATGCTGTCCAACTCCAGAGAAAGAATTAATGGGATCTGAATATAAACAAAAGCATACTTTTAAATTTTTTCTTGCTTTTTTTGGTCTGTTTCTTCTTTCACACCATATCTATGGTGAAAATGATTTTCATGAGTGCATATGTATAGCCTATATCAAATCGTTTGTATTCTTAATGAGGGGTGGGGGAAGATGGAAGGAAGTGAATGTGGAATTCAAAATTTTAAAAAACCATGTTCAAAATTGCTCTTTGACCATGATTCTAGAGAACTCATGATGAAGCCTGCTACTCACCTAGTGACAGAGAGGTCTCAAGATGCAGGATGATAGATAAATTTTTAGACGGTCACTTTTACACATGTATAATATGTAAAATTGTTTTGTATGACTTTGCATGTTTGTTATGTGTTTTGGGTTTATTTTTTTTTTTGGATGGGACTGGTGGAAGAGAGAGAAATTAAGTGCTGACTAACTGAAAAAAAAGAATTATGGTAAAAATAAATAATTAAAATTGAGATAGTGTAATGGATGATTCCTGCAATACTTTCCAGTTCTGACATGATGTGATTCTTTAACTCATGTTCACCTCTATTATTATTTTCTTGTCTAGGGGTTTCCAAAGCCATTTTAGAAGCTGCTGGACCAGTTGTGGAATCAGAGTGTGCTACGTTAGGTATGATACGAATGCTTCTGTTTTAGCCATAGTCCAGTAGCAGTGAAATAACTGATAGTGACAACGAGGGGATGTAGGATAGGAGGGAAACAAATCAGAAACCCTTTAAAGGTCAGTGTTCTATGGGAGAGGGGCCCTGAAAGTGAGATTTTAAAAATTTTCCTTCAAAACTTGAATTAAGATTATGTAATATTATAGTAAGTATCAAAAACACATGTATGATATGAAGCACTCACAAGGCTCCCTTTGTCTCCCATCTTCCCTACCAACTAATCATTCTATTTAAAACTTTCACCATTACAGTCTCTTCTTGGGGGAGCTAAGACATTATTTCTTTAGACTGTTACTTGAAAAGGAATCAGACATTACAATAGTTTCAGAGACTATAGCAATATATTTAAAGTCAACAGGAAGAAGCAAGAAAAATCTTGTCAATTCCAGTTGTCTGTGTTGGTATCACAGTATCAAAATTATATGACACAACCTTCTTTTCTGCTAACAAATCAGCAATATTTACTGGTTTGAGTATAATGTACCTTTAAGGAGATGTGTTTCAGTGTTTGTTGGTAATTATAGCATAAAAAATACAAATTAGTTTCTTTTTTATGGTAAGTGTGAAATCCTTCTACAAATGATGCTAGGAGATAGACATAGTAACCAGGTTATTCAGAGTTCTGCCACAGACCTCTCCAGGTCACCTCCCATGCTTTAGACTATTTCCTAAACCCTGAGAAAAGAATATTTAGGAGTGGGATGTGGCATGGGCATTATCTTCAGATATTTAAGTTCTTTTTATATGGAAGAGAAAGAGACATTCTATACACTTCGTGAGGGCATACCTTGGACCAATAGACAGAAGTTCACACCATTAAATTGTGAGCTTCTTGAGGACAAGGACTGTCTTGCTGGATACACTTCATTGTATCCTGTTTATTGACTATGACTAAGGCTATAGGGTTATAGATATAGAGATAAAGCAAATGTTCATAGTCACCTAGT
Organism: Bettongia penicillata ogilbyi; assembly: GCA_023548195.1. Taxonomy (NCBI): domain Eukaryota; kingdom Metazoa; phylum Chordata; class Mammalia; order Diprotodontia; family Potoroidae; genus Bettongia; species Bettongia penicillata. The sequence goes on along the minus strand of JAJHZJ010000888.1, from coordinate 11,564 downwards.
CCAACTCCTTTAACATATAAATAAACCAAGACCCACAAAGATTAAATGACTTGCCCAAAGTAATGGCATAATCAGTAATTGAGGCCAAGTCAGCTGACTCCAAAGTCATTGTTTTTTCCAATGTGCCACAGGATAATTTCTTGAGGTTTAGAAGAAGCAAACTGATCATAAAATTTGGGACTTAGAACTGGAAGGGATCTCAGAGCCCATGTCGTCCATACCCTCATATCTAGATGACTAACTTGAGGCCCAGAGAGGTTCAGTGATTTGCCCAAAGTGCCAGAGGTGGGATTTGAACCTAGATCCTCTGACTCCAAAGTCAGCACCCTTCCAAGGCACCATGTTGCAGCTGGCCAACAACAAAAAAGAAATGAGTTACTTTATAAACTAGTTGGGTTTCCATCAATTATGGATGTTCAAATAAAGGGTGGATAATTATGTCACTGATGCTTTGAAAGGTATTTATGCATGAGACAGGATTACGTTATATGACCCCTAAGGTCCCTTGTGATTAAGTAAGACTTTTAAAAAATCAAAGGAGCTATCCAAACCATGACTGCTGTTTTCATGTTCTTTTTTACCTAAATATTCTATATTCTCAATTATTCAAAAACTTCAGTTCAGTTAATGTTTCATGCCCTGATATCTTCTGTTCTCCAGCTGTGAATCGTCACAGAAATTTTATAGTAACACAGGGTGGAAATCTAAAGTGCAAGAAAATAATACATGTTGTTGGGGAAAATGATGTCAAGCAAACCATCTCTGAAGTCCTAAAAGAATGTGAACAGATGAAATATGTGTCTGTTTCCCTCCCTGCCATTGGAACAGGTTTGTAGTCTCCTATCAAAATTAATTTCTTTTTTTAAATACTGAGTATCCTCTAGACTACATATCCTCTAGTAAAGATAATCATTAAGGCTGAATCTATATAAGAGTGATGTCAGTGTTGTTGATCTATTTTATGTCTTGGCAATGTTTTATAACTCTGGGCACCATGATGCCTGTGTGGGCACTGTTGGCTTTTGTCTCTAGTCTTAAGCTGTGGCTAAACAGAAAGAAAAAGAGAAAGATAAACTGGCAAAGAGTAAGAATAAGGGCAGAAGATGAAAGTAGGGGAGAGCAACAGAACAAGTGGAAAGGAAATAAATCAATCCATTTCCCAGTCTCTTTCACTGTCTCTTCTTTTGCCTCCTTTCATTTCATCTTTTCCCCAAGATTTAACTTCTTGGCTTCCTTGTCTTCCTTCTTTATTTACCCTCATATTTACCCTGTAGGAGAATTTACTCATTCATTCTCATGTTTTCAACTTGTATCTCCATGCAGGTGACTTCTCAATCAGCAGTTCCAACTCTGTTAACACACTCCCTAGTCTTCTTTATTTTTCAGACAATTCCACTTGGTGCCACCTAAAACTTTTTAGGTCAAATGCCTAACATCATTGAATAATTTACTTTTTAAAGCTAAAAGAGATTATGTAATTCTAGGCTAATCTGGTTTTTATTTGTGACCAAAAGAAAATAAACAACTTGCCTGTGATCAATTAATGATAATATCTAAGATTTATATAGTACTTTAAGGTATGCAAAACACAATCCAAATATTTCATTTTGACCTCACAACAACCCTGGGAGGCAACTAATACTATTGCCCCCATTTTACAGAGAAGGGAACTGAAGCAAAGAAGTAAAGTAATTTGTCCAGGGTCACATATCTGGTAAATTAGTGTCTGACATGGAACTGGAACACAAGTCTTCCTGAGGTCAAGCTTCAGGTGTAGCACTTGATGCGCTGTCCCACACAGCTAGTTAGTTTTGCTCTGAGCTACCAGTAGTACCAATTGGACTGAGTCACTTTCCAGAGATCTTTCCATTATCCCTCCCTACAAATAGGCAGAATTTTGCTTTTTCCTGTCAAAGTATCATTTTCCTTCTTTTCTTCATGAATTACAGCCATAAATGCCTGACTTTAATCCTTTCTCTGCATTTTATCTCCCAGGCACTGGGTTCTGCTAATTATTCCTTCACAAGTTCCTCAGATTCCACTCTTCTTTCAATTACCCCAGTCCTTCATCATCTCATACATGAATGACAACAGTAGTCTTTTAGCTGGTCTTCTTTCCTTCTTTCATTTCATCCATAAAGGTTATTCTTTATTCTTTTGAAAAAAAGTGAATAGCAAACATAGAAATGATTTTCATTTAATGCTTTAAAAAAAAAGTTGCAAGCTTTTCTTTTCTAAACAATGATCACTTTCCAATACACACACAACCCCCTTAATAGAGCACACTCCTAGAAAAAGTTTATCAATTGTTACCAGAAAGTAAGAGTATGACGGCAGGGTAATAACACTGACTTTATAATTGAGCAGAGTTTTGTGCACTCTCCCTGTTGACTTTATTTACTTTGTAATTGTCAACCTGCATCTTGTTCTTTAGGCTCAGCTTGTTTCCTCTGTCTCATTTCATACAAATTTTCCTCTCTGGTAATAATAAATAAACTACTTATGCTCAGGCTAAGTATTTTAGAGTTGATTTGTATGGGAGGTTGTTCTTTTTCCTGTATTTTCATCACTTCTGCATGATTTTTATACAAGTTTTGCAGGATAGACTTGGTGAGTGAAACAGTTAAATTTTCCAGCATCCTCTACTTTCAAATCCTTTGCTTTTATGTCCTGGTGACACTTGTGCCTTCCCATGAATCACTCCACTCACAGCACCCTGAATCACTGCCATCCTCTGCCTCCTCCTTTCCTCCTTACCTGCTTTTGAACTGAGAAGGAAGCTATCATACAATTGTGCTCACCAGGCCTGCTACATATTTATGGTGTCATCTCAATAGGAACTTCTCTGAAGGAAGGAAGTCTTTATATTCCTCCTTAAAAGATTCTCTTTCCCACTCATCACAGAAGCTACTCCAGCACTTCTTTCTGCTCTTTAGATCTCTCATGGTATTCTTTCCCTCTCTCTCTGAGCTGAGGTTCTCCCCTCCTACTTTACAGAGAGAATGGAAACCAATTGCAGAGCTCCCTCTTTTATTCTGGTATTCTGACAACTTCTTGTCTTCACCTCCCTCTATTTCTTCCTTTACTCCAGTCTTCATCACCCAGGTAGTAAATGGTTAAATGAGTTGCCCAGGGTCACACTTACTCACTGCACTATGTGGCTACCTCTTTGCCTCTTTTCATATACCCAGTGTTTAGCACAATGTCTGGCACAGAGAAAGGGCTTAATAAGTGCTCATTGATTGATTTCCTCCTTGCTATCATTACCTAAGATGGTATAGACATACCTCTCCCATCCTGTACTGTAGATTTTGTAAAACTCAGATGCAGAATTCAACATTTATCTTGTTGATTCTATCTCTATAGCATCTCTGACATTTGTTCCCTGCTCTCCACTCCAGCTCAAGGTGTCAATCATAGTCTTCCACTAAAACACCAATTTTCAGACTAATCTTCCCATATCCATCCTCTCCTCTCTTCATTCCAACTTCCACAGAGCTGACATACTGCTGTTTCTAAATATCATGAGGTATGATAATAATGATATAATCATTTTGCTTCCCCACTCAGAAAACCTTAGTGGTTCCCTATTAACTCTAGGATAAAATACAAATCCCTCTGTTTGGCATTTAAAGGCCTATACAGTCTAGCTTCAGTCTATCTTTCTAGAATGATTTGTTCTTCATATATTGTATGTTAATGTAACCTACGTGCTAGTTCCCCCACATAACAATCTCTTTTCCACACCTTTTTACAGGTTCTTGTAATATATGGAATTCTCTCCCCTTCCCCTTCCCCTTTGCTTTGTAGTATCCCTAGCTTCTATTATGTCTCAATTCAAGTGATATTGTCTATCCAAGACCTTGCCTGGTCCCTTCTAACACTAGTACTCTCCCTCCAGATCAGTTATAGCTAGCTGTCACTAGGGATAGAGCTCTGGACTTGGAATCAGGAAAACTTGAGTTCAGATCTCACTTCAGTCTTTGTCTGCCTCAGTTTCTTTATTTATAAAATGAAGATAACAATACTACCTGCTTCCCAGAGCTGCTGAGAGGCTACAATTAAATAATATTTGCAAAGCACATTATAAATCTCAAAGTGCTATATAAAGGCTACCTACTACTATCATTTGCATTGTATATATTTTGTATTTCTGTATCTATGCATTTGGCATTTCTCTAAGGAGCACAGAAACTCCTTGAAGTTTTGAAATCTGCACCCCCAGTACCAGGCCTATAATAAATGCTTGTCAGATTGTTGGGTACTTAGTTCCCAAAGAACCTTACTCAGCTGAATGGTCAAAATGCCAATTATTATCTTTATACTAAAATAGTTCAAAGAAATTTTATGTCCCTTCATTAAAAGGCAAGGTAGAGATTCAACACATTGAGCATCTTGTCTTCGCAGAAACTTTCTAAATGACTTTCAGAGTTCACAGGGAAACACAGTTTACCTACAACTGAAATACTACTTACCTAAAAGGGGGTGGGCCATGAAATGAGCATCTGAATCCACTGAACGCTCACATTCAGACTTTGAATTATTCAGATTCCTGGAGCCATTGCTAATTGAGCTGTAGGCTTTCAAAGGGCAGGAACTGTAGTTTTATATAGGACCCAGGAGAGAGGGACACAATGTTTGAGATACTGACAATGAAACCAATAGAGATTATTGATTTGGAGAATCCATTAAGAATCAAGCCTACCAATTTTTAAATAGTAATTTGGGGCAGGGGAAGACTAAGAAAAAAGGGGAGGTGGTTTTTTTTTTTTATTGCTTTGTTCTTATCATTTTTTTTTATTTTGTTCCTTCAGGACAGGCCAAAAAAGACCTGACTAATGTTGCTGAATCTATACTTGATGCCATTGAAGAATTTGCACAGAAAGGGTCTAACCAATCAGTGCAAAAAGTGAAAGTGGTCCTCTTCCTGCCACAGTTACTAGAAGTGTTTCATGATACTATGAAAAAAAGAGTAAGCTCTAAACCACAAATCTCAACCTCTGCGTCCTCTAAGATAAAATGTAAGTTGTACATGTTCTTTAAAGTAAATGTGTCTATGATTTACCTTGAAAATATTTATGAATAAATTCTCATGATATTGTCATTTATTTTAAAGCATTTTACAGTCTTGCATACCAGCCTCCCCAAAAGCAAGATAATTTGGTTTTGGAAAAAATTAAAAAGTCAGCAACTTTCCAGGTGTGTGGTGAAAGCAAGGAGAATGTTGAAAGTGCTGTCTCTTGGATACAAGATTTGATTTTAAAGGAACACGAAAGTTGTACTTTCTCTGATAAATCCATCCAAAACTTTGGTGAAAAAGAATACAATGAACTGAATGAGCTACAAAAAAGTCTAAATATCACCATTGATATGAAACGTGGAGGGTCTCAAATAGAGGTCACAGGAACTACCCGAGATCTGTTTGAGGCTTCGCAAGCAATTCAAGGCATGATCAAGAGAATACAATTACATATGGATGAGGACTCTAAGGCTGAGGAGCTCAGTAGAACCGTCACATGGCAGTATAATGACAATGGTATTTTCAAGGCTTTTGACAAAATAACTAATCTGCATTTAGAGAATGCAAGGAAAAGAAAGAAAAATAACATTGCTTTGAAAATTAATAATGAAAGCTACACAGTAGACTTTAACACTAACCTTGCTACCAGTGGAAAGGAACATAGCTTGCCTGTTCGTTGTATCAAAAAATCTCAAGGTAGGTTCAGCTTTCCTTTATTTTTAACACACACACACACACACACACACTTTCTGTGTTTCTCTCTCTGTTTCTCTCTCTCTCTCTCTCTCTCTCTCTCTCTCTCTCTCTCTCTCTCTCTCTGTTTCTCTCTCTCTTTGTCTCTGTCTCTGTGTCTCTCTGTCTGTCTCTCTCTTTCAAATCCCCCTCTCTCCCTCTCTGTTATTCAGCCAATAAACATTTATCAAGCACCTATTATGTGCACAGGTACTGTGATAAGCCTCTGGGGGTACAAAGAAAGACAAAAGACAGTTCCTATTCTGAAAGAACTAAAAATCTAATGGGGTGACAACATGAAAATAATTATGTATGAACAAGCTAAAATGTTAAAAAGGATACATTTGGGGCAGTTAGATGTTGTAGTGAGTAGAGCATGGGCCCTGGAGTCAGGAGGACTTCAGATACTTGACACACTTACTAGCTGTGTGACCTTGGGCAAGTCGTTTAACTCCAATTGCCTTGCCTTCCCCCCTCAAAAAAAAGAATAAATTGGAGATAATCAGCAGAGAGAAGGCATTAGAATAAGTATCTTCAATAAATTAATAAAAACGTCCTAAGGAGAGTGGAATCTTGGCTGAAACTTGTTGGAACCAGGGAAGTTGGAAGGTAAATATGAGAAGGAAAAGAAATCCAGGTATAGGGGTTACACAGTGAAAATGTCCTGAGTCTGTAGTCTCTGTCTCTCAGTCTGTCTTTCTGTCCTTCTTTCTTCCATACTCTCCCTCTCCCTTAAAACCAACTAAGCATGTATTCTGACCCTACTGCTGTTTTGGGCACTTAAGCAGAGAGGTATCTAAGAGGTTATACCCACAGCATAAACTTCATAACCTGTCCCCCTTATCTTTCCAGTCTTTTTACACTTCACATCCCATAATGAACTCTGCAATCCAATGACGTTGGTCCCCTGGCCGTTAATTGAACAAGACAAGCTATCTCCAGACTCCAAGCATTTTCACTGAGACTCCCATGTCTGGAATTCTATCCCTCCACATCTCTACAACCTGGCTTCCCTCACTTCCTTCAAGTCCCAGCTGAAGTTCCATCTTCTATACCAAGTAGTCATAAGGTCATTTCAGAAGGGATAGAAAGCACTAGAAGATGAGGGCACTGGAAAGACCTCCAGAAAAAAGTGGGTTTTGAGCTGAATGTGGAAGGAATCCAGAGACACTAGGAAGTAAAGCTAAGGAGGGAAACATCCCAGGTGCGAGAGACAATCAGTGCAAAGGTTTAGAAATGAAGTGCAAGTATACAGGGAATGGCAAATAAGTCAGTAGAGCTGGATTGTAAGTGAGTGGAGGGGAGTCAAGTGTAGGAAGAGTCAAAAAATAGGAAGGTGACCATTTATGAAAGTCTCTAAATGCCAAATGGAATGAGACTTAACAAGGTTTCAGTGACCCCTGAGAAGTGATAAAGAAAATAGTCTGGCAAGATATTAGAGTGAAATGAGGTGAGGAGGAAGCAAGAAGAGGAAATTATCATCAAATGACTTCAATCTTTTTATTAAATATAAGGCAAATTCATCAGGCAAGAGGATGAGGAGGGGAGTACTATGAAGAAGTTAGAAGAAAAGATTTGATGAGATTTGTCACTTTGATGAGCAGAATACTTAATTAGTTATGGAGGAGAAAGATTGCTTGCTGTAGGGAGGGTCCGGTTGAGATTCGATAACAGATTTTAGTTGATAAAGTATCTTCTTGCTTTTGTGATTTTCTCCAACTCCATGCATGGAGAGACATGATGGATATATGTGGAAGAAATAATTCAGGCATTAGGAGGAGAGAGATGAAGGATGCCTTATGATCATTCCTTTATAGGAAGAGGAGATGGGGAGGAAGAGGTTAAGGAGGTCTCAGACAACTATGGGGATTGGTGATGGAAGAAGCCTAATGGGTCTCACTAGCTGATCTGAATAAGTAAGGCTGGAATGGCTATGAGGGAGCCATAAGACTGAGATACCAAATGCCTCCTGAGTCACAAATTTTGGTTGTAATTTCTCACTTGCTAGCATCTTTAATTTTTTTCTAATTCCAGGTACTAATTTGTAGAAATATGTTTTATTTTGGTTATTTTGGTTATGGATTTGTGATTTCCTTGGTACAAAGAGCTCCCCATGAGAAGACTCTCTCTTTCCCTCCCAGGGAGGAAACACCTTCAAAAAATCAATACCTGCATGGCAACTTACAGTCTAAGAAAGTTGCTGGGGCCCTGAGAGTTGAAATGATTTATCCATGGTCAGGCATCCACTATGTTATCAGAGGAAGAACTTACTGACTTTAAGGATAGTTCTCTCTGCCCACTATATAATACTGCTTCTTCATCCTTCCCACCCCTACCCCTTCCATTATAAATTAATACATTTCCTTTCCAGTTTGTAATTCTATGTCTTCTGTGTTTTCTTTGTATCAAATAATTTCTGCTTGTACTAATAAAACAGAGTTTCTGAATCTGCACGCCAAGTACAAGAACCTGTAACAGAAGTGGAAGGCACTTCCTATCATAACAGCATGTCCTTTCTACCAACATTACCCATTACACTGCTGCACTTGATCTTCTATTTAACTCTCATGTATCCAAGAATAGATGTGAAAGGGGAAAGAAACAAGTATTTACTAAGCACCTACTATGTGTCAGACACTGTGTAAGCCCCACCAATAACTTATTTAATCTTTGCAACAACCCTGAAAGGGAAATGGTATTATTATCCTCATTTTACAGTTGAGAAAATTGAGGCAGATAGACATTAAGTGATTTGCTCAGACTTATACATGTCTGAGGCTGATTTTGAACTAAGAACTTCCTGATTCCTGAGCTAGGGCTGTAGCCACTGTATCATCCAGTTGCCTGTGAAATATACTAGGAAGAAGAGCTCTAGATGAATTTTGATGCTAGTATTTTGAAATAAAATAGCGGTTCACTCAATTTGATTTAAAATATTTGGAGGAAATAATTGAATGATAAGGGATAGTCTGGTATAGTAGATAGATCTTGAAGAGAGGAAGACATAAGTCTATATTCTGCTTCTGACATTAGCTATGTGACTCTGGGCAAGCCATTTAAGATGGGATAAAATCTATTGATGCTACAGGTAAAATAATAGACTTGTGGTGCATTTGATGTTTTAATTTGTTCATTGGTTACATGATATGTTGACAGCAGGATGAGCAGCACAAGTCAATACTTACTACTTAATAATACAAAATGGTTCCATGGGCATGTGGTTGCTTTTTCTTAATAGTACAGGATCTTTCATGTAATGGGTGTTTAATGTTCATTAAATTGAATTGACTTGAATTCTGAAAACCAAACATAGAGTTATTGCAAAAGAATTCAGATGCTACTCTGATTTTTAGAGAGCCCTGAAAATTTAGATTGCATAATCCTATCCTTCCATATAGGAGGAATTTATTAATCACCAAGTGTTTGTCTTTCAGTTGAGATCCCCAATCACTGGGATGACATGAAAGACCGGAACCTTCTTTTGGTGGATTTACCTCAAGGACATGAAGAATACAAGCAAGTAAAAGACAAGTTTTGTGAGACTTGTGCTAAATACACAATAGAAAAGGTAAACCTAGTCTTTATCCTTGCCATGACCTCCAATCTGCCATTCCTTAGTACTGTCTCTAGTCCTCACCCCTGCTCCTCTTTCATAAGTGTATATCTAATCTAAGATTGTCTCCTGTATGCCGGTTGGCCTCAACACTCAACATTTTATGTTTCTAGCTGTATAAGTTCCTCAAATTCAATGTGTCCAAAACAGACTTCTTTATCTTTCTTTCCAAATCCTCCATTCTTCCCAACATTCCTATGGCACTACCATTCTCCTGCTTTTGCAGGTTCATGACCATGGCATCTTCTTTGACTCCTAACTGAATCAGAGTGAAATGATCATATCTGTGGTCTTACTATCACCTAGGAGTGTTTCACTTCCATGTTCATTATCTCTGAAATTCCTTTATCTGGTTATAGTCTTTTACCAATCCATTATTCCTGTGCCTAATGATCCCTACGTCAATTCTTCATTTTCACCAGTTATATCAGCTTGAGGAAAATATTGTTGTAGATATTTTAATGGATATATCTTTATATTATTCCATGTTGATTATCTGAATGCCAATAGTAACAATCAGATGTCATGAAAAATTAAATAGAATATGTAAACCTACATGCAGGTAAACCTACATGCAAGTAGACTTCTTTTCCTAACTCAAAGTTTCCTGCAGCTTTTGAGAATGTACAGGATCACTTCTTTTTATCAGTTTCTTTGGCAAAAGAAATGACAATATGTCCCAAACTATGAAGATCTTGAAATGGGGGAAGGATGAGTGGAAAAGAGAACAATTGAGGAGGATCTAGAACATGCTATTCAGTAGAGGCAAAAAAAATGAATGGGGTCCCTGTTGGTTTCTCCCTGTTTGTTTCCATTAGCCTGATGCCTATGGAGACTCTTTCTGTGATCTCCAATAAAATCACTTCCTCACTCCAAGAGCCTAAGTTTCTTTCTTCAGCTGTAAGGAGAAGGAATTGGACTAGATGATTTCTGAGGCTTCTTCTAACATTATGTGATTCAGCAATGAAAGAATAGCCACTCTTCAGTGTTTTCTAACTCAGAATAGACAAAAAAACATCCACCTAATTATGATTTGCTTTGGAGGTCTTTTTTTTCTTCTATTTATCCCACCATTCCTTCCACTTTCTGTTGTTTTAGACCCTTCTTGTAGCAATGGAATGGATTAGGGGCAGGGTTGGGATTAGGAAAAGAGGTAAAAGAAATTTCCAAAAGCCAAGTCATTGTAGTGCTTGTAAATGAGAAAGAATGTTAGCAAGACTGCTAATTCTTGAAAATTATTTTCAAACTTGTATATCTGTGATATTTACAGCTCCATACAAGTAGTGTAGCATATTTGAAAATAGAAATCAGCCCTACTGCTCCTCATCAATGATTAAATATAAATAAGAGACAATAAATATAAAAATACTAAACTTTTGTTAGAAGTCATTACTTTTCTTTTTTTATTCACCAAAGCCCATAAATTTCCTTTAAAATTTTTAGGGCAATGATGAATAGTAACAGGGGAAATATAATTAAAATGACTTGCTGTTATAAAATTTACACCCACCAGTGAAGTGTTCTTTGTCTAAACATGCTTATTATGTCCTATTTTCCATTCATCAAAGAGAAATGGAACCTTATTTTTCTTACATATCATGTTGTTTTCCATACATGATAGCTTACTCTCAGACTCAGAATGGTGGCCCCTCAATTGTTTTTTAACTCAGAAGAAGAGAAAAAACATAGCAAGATATTAGAACTGATGACTATGATGGGTGAGTCACTATCCCAAACCCTAGTTCTCTTGATAATCGTGGTCTTGGATCAAATTGTGTTTTAAAAAGTCATTTACAGTAGAAATATGTTTTGCATGATTTCTCATGTATAACCTTTATCAGATTGCCTGTCATCTTGGGGAGGAGGGTGGGACAAGAAGAGGTAGGGAGGGAGAAAAATTTGGAACTCAAATATCTTATAAAAATGAATGTTGAAAATGGTACATGTAATTGGAAAAAATAAAATACTATTTATATTAAAAAATAAAATAAAAAAGGCATTTGCAGATTAGGACAGTGTTCAACATTGGAGCACAGTGAATGTATGTATATGTGTTTGTATGTTTTAAAGGTGGGAAAAGATGGATAACTTTTCCCAACCTTTAGCAAATGTTAGCTAGCAGAAATGAGCTAAAAAGCTATTCAACTTGGGAGCCAAGATGGCGGAGTGAGAGCAACAACTCACCTAAGGTCTTGGACA